>CAUVWG010000009.1:0-52000 GCA_963555595.1 Tethea ocularis | reverse complement strand
TAATCCTGTCCGTCTTGATCGCCCGCAACTTTTGACACCACTCGCGGCGCGATCGGAGCGAAAAATTTGACTATTTTTGAAAATACCTAAATTTCATATAACGTTAAAGTCCACCTAAGCGTGTACAACACGAAATATAAACATCGATATCTTCGCGAAATATTGATATTTTTATCTAGTTTCTTTGGCCAACATTACAAATTTTTCAATATCTCTGCGACTGTTGCCAAATAATATCACCACTTGATACTGAAAATAAATATTTTCATAGAAAAAATTTGAAAATTTTTGGTTTTTATCAAAAATTTCACTTACCTTGTATTCCGGCTGTCAGAGTTTTCACGTCGATCAGGTGCAGCACGGCGAGGCGCGTCCTCCGGTACCATCCGCACTGCCACTCGTTCACCGAAACCTGAAAAAATCAAAATTTAATCATCAAATTTCATTAAAAACACACATTTTTCCAAATTTTCACCAAATTTTCCATCGAAACTTTCTAGATTTTCACATAATCCTGTCCGTCTTGATCGCCCGCAACTTTTGACACCACTCGCGGCGCGATCGGAGCGAAAAATTTGACTATTTTTGAAAATACCTAAATTTCATATAACGTTAAAGTCCACCTAAGCGTGTACAACACGAAATATAAACATCGATATCTTCGCGAAATATTGATATTTTTATCTAGTTTCTTTGGCCAACATTACAAATTTTTCAATATCTCTGCGACTGTTGCCAAATAATATCACCACTTGATACTGAAAATAAATATTTTCATAGAAAAAATTTGAAAATTTTTGGTTTTTATCAAAAATTTCACTTACCTTGTATTCCGGCTGTCAGAGTTTTCACGTCGATCAGGTGCAGCACGGCGAGGCGCGTCCTCCGGTACCATCCGCACTGCCACTCGTTCACCGAAACCTGAAAAAATCAAAATTTAATCATCAAATTTCATTAAAAACACACATTTTTCCAAATTTTCACCAAATTTTCCATCGAAACTTTCTAGATTTTCACATAATCCTGTCCGTCTTGATCGCCCGCAACTTTTGACACCACTCGCGGCGCGATCGGAGCGAAAAATTTGACTATTTTTGAAAATACCTAAATTTCATATAACGTTAAAGTCCACCTAAGCGTGTACAACACGAAATATAAACATCGATATCTTCGCGAAATATTGATATTTTTATCTAGTTTCTTTGGCCAACATTACAAATTTTTCAATATCTCTGCGACTGTTGCCAAATAATATCACCACTTGATACTGAAAATAAATATTTTCATAGAAAAAATTTGAAAATTTTTGGTTTTTATCAAAAATTTCACTTACCTTGTATTCCGGCTGTCAGAGTTTTCACGTCGATCAGGTGCAGCACGGCGAGGCGCGTCCTCCGGTACCATCCGCACTGCCACTCGTTCACCGAAACCTGAAAAAATCAAAATTTAATCATCAAATTTCATTAAAAACACACATTTTTCCAAATTTTCACCAAATTTTCCATCGAAACTTTCTAGATTTTCACATAATCCTGTCCGTCTTGATCGCCCGCAACTTTTGACACCACTCGCGGCGCGATCGGAGCGAAAAATTTGACTATTTTTGAAAATACCTAAATTTCATATAACGTTAAAGTCCACCTAAGCGTGTACAACACGAAATATAAACATCGATATCTTCGCGAAATATTGATATTTTTATCTAGTTTCTTTGGCCAACATTACAAATTTTTCAATATCTCTGCGACTGTTGCCAAATAATATCACCACTTGATACTGAAAATAAATATTTTCATAGAAAAAATTTGAAAATTTTTGGTTTTTATCAAAAATTTCACTTACCTTGTATTCCGGCTGTCAGAGTTTTCACGTCGATCAGGTGCAGCACGGCGAGGCGCGTCCTCCGGTACCATCCGCACTGCCACTCGTTCACCGAAACCTGAAAAAATCAAAATTTAATCATCAAATTTCATTAAAAACACACATTTTTCCAAATTTTCACCAAATTTTCCATCGAAACTTTCTAGATTTTCACATAATCCTGTCCGTCTTGATCGCCCGCAACTTTTGACACCACTCGCGGCGCGATCGGAGCGAAAAATTTGACTATTTTTGAAAATACCTAAATTTCATATAACGTTAAAGTCCACCTAAGCGTGTACAACACGAAATATAAACATCGATATCTTCGCGAAATATTGATATTTTTATCTAGTTTCTTTGGCCAACATTACAAATTTTTCAATATCTCTGCGACTGTTGCCAAATAATATCACCACTTGATACTGAAAATAAATATTTTCATAGAAAAAATTTGAAAATTTTTGGTTTTTATCAAAAATTTCACTTACCTTGTATTCCGGCTGTCAGAGTTTTCACGTCGATCAGGTGCAGCACGGCGAGGCGCGTCCTCCGGTACCATCCGCACTGCCACTCGTTCACCGAAACCTGAAAAAATCAAAATTTAATCATCAAATTTCATTAAAAACACACATTTTTCCAAATTTTCACCAAATTTTCCATCGAAACTTTCTAGATTTTCACATAATCCTGTCCGTCTTGATCGCCCGCAACTTTTGACACCACTCGCGGCGCGATCGGAGCGAAAAATTTGACTATTTTTGAAAATACCTAAATTTCATATAACGTTAAAGTCCACCTAAGCGTGTACAACACGAAATATAAACATCGATATCTTCGCGAAATATTGATATTTTTATCTAGTTTCTTTGGCCAACATTACAAATTTTTCAATATCTCTGCGACTGTTGCCAAATAATATCACCACTTGATACTGAAAATAAATATTTTCATAGAAAAAATTTGAAAATTTTTGGTTTTTATCAAAAATTTCACTTACCTTGTATTCCGGCTGTCAGAGTTTTCACGTCGATCAGGTGCAGCACGGCGAGGCGCGTCCTCCGGTACCATCCGCACTGCCACTCGTTCACCGAAACCTGAAAAAATCAAAATTTAATCATCAAATTTCATTAAAAACACACATTTTTCCAAATTTTCACCAAATTTTCCATCGAAACTTTCTAGATTTTCACATAATCCTGTCCGTCTTGATCGCCCGCAACTTTTGACACCACTCGCGGCGCGATCGGAGCGAAAAATTTGACTATTTTTGAAAATACCTAAATTTCATATAACGTTAAAGTCCACCTAAGCGTGTACAACACGAAATATAAACATCGATATCTTCGCGAAATATTGATATTTTTATCTAGTTTCTTTGGCCAACATTACAAATTTTTCAATATCTCTGCGACTGTTGCCAAATAATATCACCACTTGATACTGAAAATAAATATTTTCATAGAAAAAATTTGAAAATTTTTGGTTTTTATCAAAAATTTCACTTACCTTGTATTCCGGCTGTCAGAGTTTTCACGTCGATCAGGTGCAGCACGGCGAGGCGCGTCCTCCGGTACCATCCGCACTGCCACTCGTTCACCGAAACCTGAAAAAATCAAAATTTAATCATCAAATTTCATTAAAAACACACATTTTTCCAAATTTTCACCAAATTTTCCATCGAAACTTTCTAGATTTTCACATAATCCTGTCCGTCTTGATCGCCCGCAACTTTTGACACCACTCGCGGCGCGATCGGAGCGAAAAATTTGACTATTTTTGAAAATACCTAAATTTCATATAACGTTAAAGTCCACCTAAGCGTGTACAACACGAAATATAAACATCGATATCTTCGCGAAATATTGATATTTTTATCTAGTTTCTTTGGCCAACATTACAAATTTTTCAATATCTCTGCGACTGTTGCCAAATAATATCACCACTTGATACTGAAAATAAATATTTTCATAGAAAAAATTTGAAAATTTTTGGTTTTTATCAAAAATTTCACTTACCTTGTATTCCGGCTGTCAGAGTTTTCACGTCGATCAGGTGCAGCACGGCGAGGCGCGTCCTCCGGTACCATCCGCACTGCCACTCGTTCACCGAAACCTGAAAAAAATCAAAATTTAATCATCAAATTTCATTAAAAACACACATTTTTCCAAATTTTCACCAAATTTTCCATCGAAACTTTCTAGATTTTCACATAATCCTGTCCGTCTTGATCGCCCGCAACTTTTGACACCACTCGCGGCGCGATCGGAGCGAAAAATTTGACTATTTTTGAAAATACCTAAATTTCATATAACGTTAAAGTCCACCTAAGCGTGTACAACACGAAATATAAACATCGATATCTTCGCGAAATATTGATATTTTTATCTAGTTTCTTTGGCCAACATTACAAATTTTTCAATATCTCTGCGACTGTTGCCAAATAATATCACCACTTGATACTGAAAATAAATATTTTCATAGAAAAAATTTGAAAATTTTTGGTTTTTATCAAAAATTTCACTTACCTTGTATTCCGGCTGTCAGAGTTTTCACGTCGATCAGGTGCAGCACGGCGAGGCGCGTCCTCCGGTACCATCCGCACTGCCACTCGTTCACCGAAACCTGAAAAAATCAAAATTTAATCATCAAATTTCATTAAAAACACACATTTTTCCAAATTTTCACCAAATTTTCCATCGAAACTTTCTAGATTTTCACATAATCCTGTCCGTCTTGATCGCCCGCAACTTTTGACACCACTCGCGGCGCGATCGGAGCGAAAAATTTGACTATTTTTGAAAATACCTAAATTTCATATAACGTTAAAGTCCACCTAAGCGTGTACAACACGAAATATAAACATCGATATCTTCGCGAAATATTGATATTTTTATCTAGTTTCTTTGGCCAACATTACAAATTTTTCAATATCTCTGCGACTGTTGCCAAATAATATCACCACTTGATACTGAAAATAAATATTTTCATAGAAAAAATTTGAAAATTTTTGGTTTTTATCAAAAATTTCACTTACCTTGTATTCCGGCTGTCAGAGTTTTCACGTCGATCAGGTGCAGCACGGCGAGGCGCGTCCTCCGGTACCATCCGCACTGCCACTCGTTCACCGAAACCTGAAAAAATCAAAATTTAATCATCAAATTTCATTAAAAACACACATTTTTCCAAATTTTCACCAAATTTTCCATCGAAACTTTCTAGATTTTCACATAATCCTGTCCGTCTTGATCGCCCGCAACTTTTGACACCACTCGCGGCGCGATCGGAGCGAAAAATTTGACTATTTTTGAAAATACCTAAATTTCATATAACGTTAAAGTCCACCTAAGCGTGTACAACACGAAATATAAACATCGATATCTTCGCGAAATATTGATATTTTTATCTAGTTTCTTTGGCCAACATTACAAATTTTTCAATATCTCTGCGACTGTTGCCAAATAATATCACCACTTGATACTGAAAATAAATATTTTCATAGAAAAAATTTGAAAATTTTTGGTTTTTATCAAAAATTTCACTTACCTTGTATTCCGGCTGTCAGAGTTTTCACGTCGATCAGGTGCAGCACGGCGAGGCGCGTCCTCCGGTACCATCCGCACTGCCACTCGTTCACCGAAACCTGAAAAAAATCAAAATTTAATCATCAAATTTCATTAAAAACACACATTTTTCCAAATTTTCACCAAATTTTCCATCGAAACTTTCTAGATTTTCACATAATCCTGTCCGTCTTGATCGCCCGCAACTTTTGACACCACTCGCGGCGCGATCGGAGCGAAAAATTTGACTATTTTTGAAAATACCTAAATTTCATATAACGTTAAAGTCCACCTAAGCGTGTACAACACGAAATATAAACATCGATATCTTCGCGAAATATTGATATTTTTATCTAGTTTCTTTGGCCAACATTACAAATTTTTCAATATCTCTGCGACTGTTGCCAAATAATATCACCACTTGATACTGAAAATAAATATTTTCATAGAAAAAATTTGAAAATTTTTGGTTTTTATCAAAAATTTCACTTACCTTGTATTCCGGCTGTCAGAGTTTTCACGTCGATCAGGTGCAGCACGGCGAGGCGCGTCCTCCGGTACCATCCGCACTGCCACTCGTTCACCGAAACCTGAAAAAATCAAAATTTAATCATCAAATTTCATTAAAAACACACATTTTTCCAAATTTTCACCAAATTTTCCATCGAAACTTTCTAGATTTTCACATAATCCTGTCCGTCTTGATCGCCCGCAACTTTTGACACCACTCGCGGCGCGATCGGAGCGAAAAATTTGACTATTTTTGAAAATACCTAAATTTCATATAACGTTAAAGTCCACCTAAGCGTGTACAACACGAAATATAAACATCGATATCTTCGCGAAATATTGATATTTTTATCTAGTTTCTTTGGCCAACATTACAAATTTTTCAATATCTCTGCGACTGTTGCCAAATAATATCACCACTTGATACTGAAAATAAATATTTTCATAGAAAAAATTTGAAAATTTTTGGTTTTTATCAAAAATTTCACTTACCTTGTATTCCGGCTGTCAGAGTTTTCACGTCGATCAGGTGCAGCACGGCGAGGCGCGTCCTCCGGTACCATCCGCACTGCCACTCGTTCACCGAAACCTGAAAAAAATCAAAATTTAATCATCAAATTTCATTAAAAACACACATTTTTCCAAATTTTCACCAAATTTTCCATCGAAACTTTCTAGATTTTCACATAATCCTGTCCGTCTTGATCGCCCGCAACTTTTGACACCACTCGCGGCGCGATCGGAGCGAAAAATTTGACTATTTTTGAAAATACCTAAATTTCATATAACGTTAAAGTCCACCTAAGCGTGTACAACACGAAATATAAACATCGATATCTTCGCGAAATATTGATATTTTTATCTAGTTTCTTTGGCCAACATTACAAATTTTTCAATATCTCTGCGACTGTTGCCAAATAATATCACCACTTGATACTGAAAATAAATATTTTCATAGAAAAAATTTGAAAATTTTTGGTTTTTATCAAAAATTTCACTTACCTTGTATTCCGGCTGTCAGAGTTTTCACGTCGATCAGGTGCAGCACGGCGAGGCGCGTCCTCCGGTACCATCCGCACTGCCACTCGTTCACCGAAACCTGAAAAAATCAAAATTTAATCATCAAATTTCATTAAAAACACACATTTTTCCAAATTTTCACCAAATTTTCCATCGAAACTTTCTAGATTTTCACATAATCCTGTCCGTCTTGATCGCCCGCAACTTTTGACACCACTCGCGGCGCGATCGGAGCGAAAAATTTGACTATTTTTGAAAATACCTAAATTTCATATAACGTTAAAGTCCACCTAAGCGTGTACAACACGAAATATAAACATCGATATCTTCGCGAAATATTGATATTTTTATCTAGTTTCTTTGGCCAACATTACAAATTTTTCAATATCTCTGCGACTGTTGCCAAATAATATCACCACTTGATACTGAAAATAAATATTTTCATAGAAAAAATTTGAAAATTTTTGGTTTTTATCAAAAATTTCACTTACCTTGTATTCCGGCTGTCAGAGTTTTCACGTCGATCAGGTGCAGCACGGCGAGGCGCGTCCTCCGGTACCATCCGCACTGCCACTCGTTCACCGAAACCTGAAAAAATCAAAATTTAATCATCAAATTTCATTAAAAACACACATTTTTCCAAATTTTCACCAAATTTTCCATCGAAACTTTCTAGATTTTCACATAATCCTGTCCGTCTTGATCGCCCGCAACTTTTGACACCACTCGCGGCGCGATCGGAGCGAAAAATTTGACTATTTTTGAAAATACCTAAATTTCATATAACGTTAAAGTCCACCTAAGCGTGTACAACACGAAATATAAACATCGATATCTTCGCGAAATATTGATATTTTTATCTAGTTTCTTTGGCCAACATTACAAATTTTTCAATATCTCTGCGACTGTTGCCAAATAATATCACCACTTGATACTGAAAATAAATATTTTCATAGAAAAAATTTGAAAATTTTTGGTTTTTATCAAAAATTTCACTTACCTTGTATTCCGGCTGTCAGAGTTTTCACGTCGATCAGGTGCAGCACGGCGAGGCGCGTCCTCCGGTACCATCCGCACTGCCACTCGTTCACCGAAACCTGAAAAAAATCAAAATTTAATCATCAAATTTCATTAAAAACACACATTTTTCCAAATTTTCACCAAATTTTCCATCGAAACTTTCTAGATTTTCACATAATCCTGTCCGTCTTGATCGCCCGCAACTTTTGACACCACTCGCGGCGCGATCGGAGCGAAAAATTTGACTATTTTTGAAAATACCTAAATTTCATATAACGTTAAAGTCCACCTAAGCGTGTACAACACGAAATATAAACATCGATATCTTCGCGAAATATTGATATTTTTATCTAGTTTCTTTGGCCAACATTACAAATTTTTCAATATCTCTGCGACTGTTGCCAAATAATATCACCACTTGATACTGAAAATAAATATTTTCATAGAAAAAATTTGAAAATTTTTGGTTTTTATCAAAAATTTCACTTACCTTGTATTCCGGCTGTCAGAGTTTTCACGTCGATCAGGTGCAGCACGGCGAGGCGCGTCCTCCGGTACCATCCGCACTGCCACTCGTTCACCGAAACCTGAAAAAATCAAAATTTAATCATCAAATTTCATTAAAAACACACATTTTTCCAAATTTTCACCAAATTTTCCATCGAAACTTTCTAGATTTTCACATAATCCTGTCCGTCTTGATCGCCCGCAACTTTTGACACCACTCGCGGCGCGATCGGAGCGAAAAATTTGACTATTTTTGAAAATACCTAAATTTCATATAACGTTAAAGTCCACCTAAGCGTGTACAACACGAAATATAAACATCGATATCTTCGCGAAATATTGATATTTTTATCTAGTTTCTTTGGCCAACATTACAAATTTTTCAATATCTCTGCGACTGTTGCCAAATAATATCACCACTTGATACTGAAAATAAATATTTTCATAGAAAAAATTTGAAAATTTTTGGTTTTTATCAAAAATTTCACTTACCTTGTATTCCGGCTGTCAGAGTTTTCACGTCGATCAGGTGCAGCACGGCGAGGCGCGTCCTCCGGTACCATCCGCACTGCCACTCGTTCACCGAAACCTGAAAAAAATCAAAATTTAATCATCAAATTTCATTAAAAACACACATTTTTCCAAATTTTCACCAAATTTTCCATCGAAACTTTCTAGATTTTCACATAATCCTGTCCGTCTTGATCGCCCGCAACTTTTGACACCACTCGCGGCGCGATCGGAGCGAAAAATTTGACTATTTTTGAAAATACCTAAATTTCATATAACGTTAAAGTCCACCTAAGCGTGTACAACACGAAATATAAACATCGATATCTTCGCGAAATATTGATATTTTTATCTAGTTTCTTTGGCCAACATTACAAATTTTTCAATATCTCTGCGACTGTTGCCAAATAATATCACCACTTGATACTGAAAATAAATATTTTCATAGAAAAAATTTGAAAATTTTTGGTTTTTATCAAAAATTTCACTTACCTTGTATTCCGGCTGTCAGAGTTTTCACGTCGATCAGGTGCAGCACGGCGAGGCGCGTCCTCCGGTACCATCCGCACTGCCACTCGTTCACCGAAACCTGAAAAAATCAAAATTTAATCATCAAATTTCATTAAAAACACACATTTTTCCAAATTTTCACCAAATTTTCCATCGAAACTTTCTAGATTTTCACATAATCCTGTCCGTCTTGATCGCCCGCAACTTTTGACACCACTCGCGGCGCGATCGGAGCGAAAAATTTGACTATTTTTGAAAATACCTAAATTTCATATAACGTTAAAGTCCACCTAAGCGTGTACAACACGAAATATAAACATCGATATCTTCGCGAAATATTGATATTTTTATCTAGTTTCTTTGGCCAACATTACAAATTTTTCAATATCTCTGCGACTGTTGCCAAATAATATCACCACTTGATACTGAAAATAAATATTTTCATAGAAAAAATTTGAAAATTTTTGGTTTTTATCAAAAATTTCACTTACCTTGTATTCCGGCTGTCAGAGTTTTCACGTCGATCAGGTGCAGCACGGCGAGGCGCGTCCTCCGGTACCATCCGCACTGCCACTCGTTCACCGAAACCTGAAAAAATCAAAATTTAATCATCAAATTTCATTAAAAACACACATTTTTCCAAATTTTCACCAAATTTTCCATCGAAACTTTCTAGATTTTCACATAATCCTGTCCGTCTTGATCGCCCGCAACTTTTGACACCACTCGCGGCGCGATCGGAGCGAAAAATTTGACTATTTTTGAAAATACCTAAATTTCATATAACGTTAAAGTCCACCTAAGCGTGTACAACACGAAATATAAACATCGATATCTTCGCGAAATATTGATATTTTTATCTAGTTTCTTTGGCCAACATTACAAATTTTTCAATATCTCTGCGACTGTTGCCAAATAATATCACCACTTGATACTGAAAATAAATATTTTCATAGAAAAAATTTGAAAATTTTTGGTTTTTATCAAAAATTTCACTTACCTTGTATTCCGGCTGTCAGAGTTTTCACGTCGATCAGGTGCAGCACGGCGAGGCGCGTCCTCCGGTACCATCCGCACTGCCACTCGTTCACCGAAACCTGAAAAAAATCAAAATTTAATCATCAAATTTCATTAAAAACACACATTTTTCCAAATTTTCACCAAATTTTCCATCGAAACTTTCTAGATTTTCACATAATCCTGTCCGTCTTGATCGCCCGCAACTTTTGACACCACTCGCGGCGCGATCGGAGCGAAAAATTTGACTATTTTTGAAAATACCTAAATTTCATATAACGTTAAAGTCCACCTAAGCGTGTACAACACGAAATATAAACATCGATATCTTCGCGAAATATTGATATTTTTATCTAGTTTCTTTGGCCAACATTACAAATTTTTCAATATCTCTGCGACTGTTGCCAAATAATATCACCACTTGATACTGAAAATAAATATTTTCATAGAAAAAATTTGAAAATTTTTGGTTTTTATCAAAAATTTCACTTACCTTGTATTCCGGCTGTCAGAGTTTTCACGTCGATCAGGTGCAGCACGGCGAGGCGCGTCCTCCGGTACCATCCGCACTGCCACTCGTTCACCGAAACCTGAAAAAATCAAAATTTAATCATCAAATTTCATTAAAAACACACATTTTTCCAAATTTTCACCAAATTTTCCATCGAAACTTTCTAGATTTTCACATAATCCTGTCCGTCTTGATCGCCCGCAACTTTTGACACCACTCGCGGCGCGATCGGAGCGAAAAATTTGACTATTTTTGAAAATACCTAAATTTCATATAACGTTAAAGTCCACCTAAGCGTGTACAACACGAAATATAAACATCGATATCTTCGCGAAATATTGATATTTTTATCTAGTTTCTTTGGCCAACATTACAAATTTTTCAATATCTCTGCGACTGTTGCCAAATAATATCACCACTTGATACTGAAAATAAATATTTTCATAGAAAAAATTTGAAAATTTTTGGTTTTTATCAAAAATTTCACTTACCTTGTATTCCGGCTGTCAGAGTTTTCACGTCGATCAGGTGCAGCACGGCGAGGCGCGTCCTCCGGTACCATCCGCACTGCCACTCGTTCACCGAAACCTGAAAAAAATCAAAATTTAATCATCAAATTTCATTAAAAACACACATTTTTCCAAATTTTCACCAAATTTTCCATCGAAACTTTCTAGATTTTCACATAATCCTGTCCGTCTTGATCGCCCGCAACTTTTGACACCACTCGCGGCGCGATCGGAGCGAAAAATTTGACTATTTTTGAAAATACCTAAATTTCATATAACGTTAAAGTCCACCTAAGCGTGTACAACACGAAATATAAACATCGATATCTTCGCGAAATATTGATATTTTTATCTAGTTTCTTTGGCCAACATTACAAATTTTTCAATATCTCTGCGACTGTTGCCAAATAATATCACCACTTGATACTGAAAATAAATATTTTCATAGAAAAAATTTGAAAATTTTTGGTTTTTATCAAAAATTTCACTTACCTTGTATTCCGGCTGTCAGAGTTTTCACGTCGATCAGGTGCAGCACGGCGAGGCGCGTCCTCCGGTACCATCCGCACTGCCACTCGTTCACCGAAACCTGAAAAAATCAAAATTTAATCATCAAATTTCATTAAAAACACACATTTTTCCAAATTTTCACCAAATTTTCCATCGAAACTTTCTAGATTTTCACATAATCCTGTCCGTCTTGATCGCCCGCAACTTTTGACACCACTCGCGGCGCGATCGGAGCGAAAAATTTGACTATTTTTGAAAATACCTAAATTTCATATAACGTTAAAGTCCACCTAAGCGTGTACAACACGAAATATAAACATCGATATCTTCGCGAAATATTGATATTTTTATCTAGTTTCTTTGGCCAACATTACAAATTTTTCAATATCTCTGCGACTGTTGCCAAATAATATCACCACTTGATACTGAAAATAAATATTTTCATAGAAAAAATTTGAAAATTTTTGGTTTTTATCAAAAATTTCACTTACCTTGTATTCCGGCTGTCAGAGTTTTCACGTCGATCAGGTGCAGCACGGCGAGGCGCGTCCTCCGGTACCATCCGCACTGCCACTCGTTCACCGAAACCTGAAAAAAATCAAAATTTAATCATCAAATTTCATTAAAAACACACATTTTTCCAAATTTTCACCAAATTTTCCATCGAAACTTTCTAGATTTTCACATAATCCTGTCCGTCTTGATCGCCCGCAACTTTTGACACCACTCGCGGCGCGATCGGAGCGAAAAATTTGACTATTTTTGAAAATACCTAAATTTCATATAACGTTAAAGTCCACCTAAGCGTGTACAACACGAAATATAAACATCGATATCTTCGCGAAATATTGATATTTTTATCTAGTTTCTTTGGCCAACATTACAAATTTTTCAATATCTCTGCGACTGTTGCCAAATAATATCACCACTTGATACTGAAAATAAATATTTTCATAGAAAAAATTTGAAAATTTTTGGTTTTTATCAAAAATTTCACTTACCTTGTATTCCGGCTGTCAGAGTTTTCACGTCGATCAGGTGCAGCACGGCGAGGCGCGTCCTCCGGTACCATCCGCACTGCCACTCGTTCACCGAAACCTGAAAAAATCAAAATTTAATCATCAAATTTCATTAAAAACACACATTTTTCCAAATTTTCACCAAATTTTCCATCGAAACTTTCTAGATTTTCACATAATCCTGTCCGTCTTGATCGCCCGCAACTTTTGACACCACTCGCGGCGCGATCGGAGCGAAAAATTTGACTATTTTTGAAAATACCTAAATTTCATATAACGTTAAAGTCCACCTAAGCGTGTACAACACGAAATATAAACATCGATATCTTCGCGAAATATTGATATTTTTATCTAGTTTCTTTGGCCAACATTACAAATTTTTCAATATCTCTGCGACTGTTGCCAAATAATATCACCACTTGATACTGAAAATAAATATTTTCATAGAAAAAATTTGAAAATTTTTGGTTTTTATCAAAAATTTCACTTACCTTGTATTCCGGCTGTCAGAGTTTTCACGTCGATCAGGTGCAGCACGGCGAGGCGCGTCCTCCGGTACCATCCGCACTGCCACTCGTTCACCGAAACCTGAAAAAAATCAAAATTTAATCATCAAATTTCATTAAAAACACACATTTTTCCAAATTTTCACCAAATTTTCCATCGAAACTTTCTAGATTTTCACATAATCCTGTCCGTCTTGATCGCCCGCAACTTTTGACACCACTCGCGGCGCGATCGGAGCGAAAAATTTGACTATTTTTGAAAATACCTAAATTTCATATAACGTTAAAGTCCACCTAAGCGTGTACAACACGAAATATAAACATCGATATCTTCGCGAAATATTGATATTTTTATCTAGTTTCTTTGGCCAACATTACAAATTTTTCAATATCTCTGCGACTGTTGCCAAATAATATCACCACTTGATACTGAAAATAAATATTTTCATAGAAAAAATTTGAAAATTTTTGGTTTTTATCAAAAATTTCACTTACCTTGTATTCCGGCTGTCAGAGTTTTCACGTCGATCAGGTGCAGCACGGCGAGGCGCGTCCTCCGGTACCATCCGCACTGCCACTCGTTCACCGAAACCTGAAAAAATCAAAATTTAATCATCAAATTTCATTAAAAACACACATTTTTCCAAATTTTCACCAAATTTTCCATCGAAACTTTCTAGATTTTCACATAATCCTGTCCGTCTTGATCGCCCGCAACTTTTGACACCACTCGCGGCGCGATCGGAGCGAAAAATTTGACTATTTTTGAAAATACCTAAATTTCATATAACGTTAAAGTCCACCTAAGCGTGTACAACACGAAATATAAACATCGATATCTTCGCGAAATATTGATATTTTTATCTAGTTTCTTTGGCCAACATTACAAATTTTTCAATATCTCTGCGACTGTTGCCAAATAATATCACCACTTGATACTGAAAATAAATATTTTCATAGAAAAAATTTGAAAATTTTTGGTTTTTATCAAAAATTTCACTTACCTTGTATTCCGGCTGTCAGAGTTTTCACGTCGATCAGGTGCAGCACGGCGAGGCGCGTCCTCCGGTACCATCCGCACTGCCACTCGTTCACCGAAACCTGAAAAAAATCAAAATTTAATCATCAAATTTCATTAAAAACACACATTTTTCCAAATTTTCACCAAATTTTCCATCGAAACTTTCTAGATTTTCACATAATCCTGTCCGTCTTGATCGCCCGCAACTTTTGACACCACTCGCGGCGCGATCGGAGCGAAAAATTTGACTATTTTTGAAAATACCTAAATTTCATATAACGTTAAAGTCCACCTAAGCGTGTACAACACGAAATATAAACATCGATATCTTCGCGAAATATTGATATTTTTATCTAGTTTCTTTGGCCAACATTACAAATTTTTCAATATCTCTGCGACTGTTGCCAAATAATATCACCACTTGATACTGAAAATAAATATTTTCATAGAAAAAATTTGAAAATTTTTGGTTTTTATCAAAAATTTCACTTACCTTGTATTCCGGCTGTCAGAGTTTTCACGTCGATCAGGTGCAGCACGGCGAGGCGCGTCCTCCGGTACCATCCGCACTGCCACTCGTTCACCGAAACCTGAAAAAATCAAAATTTAATCATCAAATTTCATTAAAAACACACATTTTTCCAAATTTTCACCAAATTTTCCATCGAAACTTTCTAGATTTTCACATAATCCTGTCCGTCTTGATCGCCCGCAACTTTTGACACCACTCGCGGCGCGATCGGAGCGAAAAATTTGACTATTTTTGAAAATACCTAAATTTCATATAACGTTAAAGTCCACCTAAGCGTGTACAACACGAAATATAAACATCGATATCTTCGCGAAATATTGATATTTTTATCTAGTTTCTTTGGCCAACATTACAAATTTTTCAATATCTCTGCGACTGTTGCCAAATAATATCACCACTTGATACTGAAAATAAATATTTTCATAGAAAAAATTTGAAAATTTTTGGTTTTTATCAAAAATTTCACTTACCTTGTATTCCGGCTGTCAGAGTTTTCACGTCGATCAGGTGCAGCACGGCGAGGCGCGTCCTCCGGTACCATCCGCACTGCCACTCGTTCACCGAAACCTGAAAAAAATCAAAATTTAATCATCAAATTTCATTAAAAACACACATTTTTCCAAATTTTCACCAAATTTTCCATCGAAACTTTCTAGATTTTCACATAATCCTGTCCGTCTTGATCGCCCGCAACTTTTGACACCACTCGCGGCGCGATCGGAGCGAAAAATTTGACTATTTTTGAAAATACCTAAATTTCATATAACGTTAAAGTCCACCTAAGCGTGTACAACACGAAATATAAACATCGATATCTTCGCGAAATATTGATATTTTTATCTAGTTTCTTTGGCCAACATTACAAATTTTTCAATATCTCTGCGACTGTTGCCAAATAATATCACCACTTGATACTGAAAATAAATATTTTCATAGAAAAAATTTGAAAATTTTTGGTTTTTATCAAAAATTTCACTTACCTTGTATTCCGGCTGTCAGAGTTTTCACGTCGATCAGGTGCAGCACGGCGAGGCGCGTCCTCCGGTACCATCCGCACTGCCACTCGTTCACCGAAACCTGAAAAAAATCAAAATTTAATCATCAAATTTCATTAAAAACACACATTTTTCCAAATTTTCACCAAATTTTCCATCGAAACTTTCTAGATTTTCACATAATCCTGTCCGTCTTGATCGCCCGCAACTTTTGACACCACTCGCGGCGCGATCGGAGCGAAAAATTTGACTATTTTTGAAAATACCTAAATTTCATATAACGTTAAAGTCCACCTAAGCGTGTACAACACGAAATATAAACATCGATATCTTCGCGAAATATTGATATTTTTATCTAGTTTCTTTGGCCAACATTACAAATTTTTCAATATCTCTGCGACTGTTGCCAAATAATATCACCACTTGATACTGAAAATAAATATTTTCATAGAAAAAATTTGAAAATTTTTGGTTTTTATCAAAAATTTCACTTACCTTGTATTCCGGCTGTCAGAGTTTTCACGTCGATCAGGTGCAGCACGGCGAGGCGCGTCCTCCGGTACCATCCGCACTGCCACTCGTTCACCGAAACCTGAAAAAATCAAAATTTAATCATCAAATTTCATTAAAAACACACATTTTTCCAAATTTTCACCAAATTTTCCATCGAAACTTTCTAGATTTTCACATAATCCTGTCCGTCTTGATCGCCCGCAACTTTTGACACCACTCGCGGCGCGATCGGAGCGAAAAATTTGACTATTTTTGAAAATACCTAAATTTCATATAACGTTAAAGTCCACCTAAGCGTGTACAACACGAAATATAAACATCGATATCTTCGCGAAATATTGATATTTTTATCTAGTTTCTTTGGCCAACATTACAAATTTTTCAATATCTCTGCGACTGTTGCCAAATAATATCACCACTTGATACTGAAAATAAATATTTTCATAGAAAAAATTTGAAAATTTTTGGTTTTTATCAAAAATTTCACTTACCTTGTATTCCGGCTGTCAGAGTTTTCACGTCGATCAGGTGCAGCACGGCGAGGCGCGTCCTCCGGTACCATCCGCACTGCCACTCGTTCACCGAAACCTGAAAAAAATCAAAATTTAATCATCAAATTTCATTAAAAACACACATTTTTCCAAATTTTCACCAAATTTTCCATCGAAACTTTCTAGATTTTCACATAATCCTGTCCGTCTTGATCGCCCGCAACTTTTGACACCACTCGCGGCGCGATCGGAGCGAAAAATTTGACTATTTTTGAAAATACCTAAATTTCATATAACGTTAAAGTCCACCTAAGCGTGTACAACACGAAATATAAACATCGATATCTTCGCGAAATATTGATATTTTTATCTAGTTTCTTTGGCCAACATTACAAATTTTTCAATATCTCTGCGACTGTTGCCAAATAATATCACCACTTGATACTGAAAATAAATATTTTCATAGAAAAAATTTGAAAATTTTTGGTTTTTATCAAAAATTTCACTTACCTTGTATTCCGGCTGTCAGAGTTTTCACGTCGATCAGGTGCAGCACGGCGAGGCGCGTCCTCCGGTACCATCCGCACTGCCACTCGTTCACCGAAACCTGAAAAAATCAAAATTTAATCATCAAATTTCATTAAAAACACACATTTTTCCAAATTTTCACCAAATTTTCCATCGAAACTTTCTAGATTTTCACATAATCCTGTCCGTCTTGATCGCCCGCAACTTTTGACACCACTCGCGGCGCGATCGGAGCGAAAAATTTGACTATTTTTGAAAATACCTAAATTTCATATAACGTTAAAGTCCACCTAAGCGTGTACAACACGAAATATAAACATCGATATCTTCGCGAAATATTGATATTTTTATCTAGTTTCTTTGGCCAACATTACAAATTTTTCAATATCTCTGCGACTGTTGCCAAATAATATCACCACTTGATACTGAAAATAAATATTTTCATAGAAAAAATTTGAAAATTTTTGGTTTTTATCAAAAATTTCACTTACCTTGTATTCCGGCTGTCAGAGTTTTCACGTCGATCAGGTGCAGCACGGCGAGGCGCGTCCTCCGGTACCATCCGCACTGCCACTCGTTCACCGAAACCTGAAAAAAATCAAAATTTAATCATCAAATTTCATTAAAAACACACATTTTTCCAAATTTTCACCAAATTTTCCATCGAAACTTTCTAGATTTTCACATAATCCTGTCCGTCTTGATCGCCCGCAACTTTTGACACCACTCGCGGCGCGATCGGAGCGAAAAATTTGACTATTTTTGAAAATACCTAAATTTCATATAACGTTAAAGTCCACCTAAGCGTGTACAACACGAAATATAAACATCGATATCTTCGCGAAATATTGATATTTTTATCTAGTTTCTTTGGCCAACATTACAAATTTTTCAATATCTCTGCGACTGTTGCCAAATAATATCACCACTTGATACTGAAAATAAATATTTTCATAGAAAAAATTTGAAAATTTTTGGTTTTTATCAAAAATTTCACTTACCTTGTATTCCGGCTGTCAGAGTTTTCACGTCGATCAGGTGCAGCACGGCGAGGCGCGTCCTCCGGTACCATCCGCACTGCCACTCGTTCACCGAAACCTGAAAAAAATCAAAATTTAATCATCAAATTTCATTAAAAACACACATTTTTCCAAATTTTCACCAAATTTTCCATCGAAACTTTCTAGATTTTCACATAATCCTGTCCGTCTTGATCGCCCGCAACTTTTGACACCACTCGCGGCGCGATCGGAGCGAAAAATTTGACTATTTTTGAAAATACCTAAATTTCATATAACGTTAAAGTCCACCTAAGCGTGTACAACACGAAATATAAACATCGATATCTTCGCGAAATATTGATATTTTTATCTAGTTTCTTTGGCCAACATTACAAATTTTTCAATATCTCTGCGACTGTTGCCAAATAATATCACCACTTGATACTGAAAATAAATATTTTCATAGAAAAAATTTGAAAATTTTTGGTTTTTATCAAAAATTTCACTTACCTTGTATTCCGGCTGTCAGAGTTTTCACGTCGATCAGGTGCAGCACGGCGAGGCGCGTCCTCCGGTACCATCCGCACTGCCACTCGTTCACCGAAACCTGAAAAAAATCAAAATTTAATCATCAAATTTCATTAAAAACACACATTTTTCCAAATTTTCACCAAATTTTCCATCGAAACTTTCTAGATTTTCACATAATCCTGTCCGTCTTGATCGCCCGCAACTTTTGACACCACTCGCGGCGCGATCGGAGCGAAAAATTTGACTATTTTTGAAAATACCTAAATTTCATATAACGTTAAAGTCCACCTAAGCGTGTACAACACGAAATATAAACATCGATATCTTCGCGAAATATTGATATTTTTATCTAGTTTCTTTGGCCAACATTACAAATTTTTCAATATCTCTGCGACTGTTGCCAAATAATATCACCACTTGATACTGAAAATAAATATTTTCATAGAAAAAATTTGAAAATTTTTGGTTTTTATCAAAAATTTCACTTACCTTGTATTCCGGCTGTCAGAGTTTTCACGTCGATCAGGTGCAGCACGGCGAGGCGCGTCCTCCGGTACCATCCGCACTGCCACTCGTTCACCGAAACCTGAAAAAAATCAAAATTTAATCATCAAATTTCATTAAAAACACACATTTTTCCAAATTTTCACCAAATTTTCCATCGAAACTTTCTAGATTTTCACATAATCCTGTCCGTCTTGATCGCCCGCAACTTTTGACACCACTCGCGGCGCGATCGGAGCGAAAAATTTGACTATTTTTGAAAATACCTAAATTTCATATAACGTTAAAGTCCACCTAAGCGTGTACAACACGAAATATAAACATCGATATCTTCGCGAAATATTGATATTTTTATCTAGTTTCTTTGGCCAACATTACAAATTTTTCAATATCTCTGCGACTGTTGCCAAATAATATCACCACTTGATACTGAAAATAAATATTTTCATAGAAAAAATTTGAAAATTTTTGGTTTTTATCAAAAATTTCACTTACCTTGTATTCCGGCTGTCAGAGTTTTCACGTCGATCAGGTGCAGCACGGCGAGGCGCGTCCTCCGGTACCATCCGCACTGCCACTCGTTCACCGAAACCTGAAAAAATCAAAATTTAATCATCAAATTTCATTAAAAACACACATTTTTCCAAATTTTCACCAAATTTTCCATCGAAACTTTCTAGATTTTCACATAATCCTGTCCGTCTTGATCGCCCGCAACTTTTGACACCACTCGCGGCGCGATCGGAGCGAAAAATTTGACTATTTTTGAAAATACCTAAATTTCATATAACGTTAAAGTCCACCTAAGCGTGTACAACACGAAATATAAACATCGATATCTTCGCGAAATATTGATATTTTTATCTAGTTTCTTTGGCCAACATTACAAATTTTTCAATATCTCTGCGACTGTTGCCAAATAATATCACCACTTGATACTGAAAATAAATATTTTCATAGAAAAAATTTGAAAATTTTTGGTTTTTATCAAAAATTTCACTTACCTTGTATTCCGGCTGTCAGAGTTTTCACGTCGATCAGGTGCAGCACGGCGAGGCGCGTCCTCCGGTACCATCCGCACTGCCACTCGTTCACCGAAACCTGAAAAAAATCAAAATTTAATCATCAAATTTCATTAAAAACACACATTTTTCCAAATTTTCACCAAATTTTCCATCGAAACTTTCTAGATTTTCACATAATCCTGTCCGTCTTGATCGCCCGCAACTTTTGACACCACTCGCGGCGCGATCGGAGCGAAAAATTTCCCCGCCCACCCACCCTTATCGCTTTTACCATCAAGGCTCGGTATACTTGGGTCAACATTTTTGTTCTTTATATTAAGTTTTTTGACAAGTGACTTTACTTTAGCACTTTTATAGGTGGATGACTGGATCACCTCAGTGGTGTGCAACTCTTTTATTTATTTTGACTTTATTTAAATTGTGCTTATTTTAATTGACAAGGGTCTTATTGGGCCCCTGACTTGTTCCGTACTGTACGGATCAGTTTTTATATACGATTGGGATTTTTAATTATTTATTTTAACTTTATTATTTATCGTCTAATTTTGCTTACAATTTTTTATTATTTATAACTTTTACAAACTTTTTACATTTTAATTACCTATTATTATTATTTTTACAACTTTTACAAATTTAAATTGATTATTTATTGATTTTAACGCGTCCCTCTGCTTACCTCAACTACACAAAAATGATAAGGACACCCGCCAAAACTCTCCCAGGCCAATCGGATTCACCCACGTCCCTAGAGAAGACCGCCACGGCAGGCCCCTCCGTAACCTCACAGGTAAGGAGAAGCATAGGAGAATGGGAGGCGGGGAGGGCTGAAAACAAGCCGAAACCCCCGCATCCAGCTCCTGCGACTGTTTCGGTGGGCCCCTCCAAGCCAAAACCGAAGGCAGCTCCCCTACAAGAGGCCAAAGTGTTGGCCCATAGAGTGTCGACGGAGGCTCCGGGGAGCCCACCGAAGCAACCATCCTATGTCTCCAGACTGGCCGAGGCGAAGGGCTGCCTCAGTAAGGCCAAACTACACTTGGGTAACTCGCGGAATTTGAAAACGGACATCAAGACGGGCGTTACCCAAGCTGTAGAGAGGCTTTACCAGCTTGTTAAGGAGGCGGAAAAGGAGATTGGAAAAGGAGGAAATGATAAAACTGGCAGGGTGAGACCGGCGGAACTCCCTCCGCTTGTCTCCCCCAGCCAGAAGAAAAAGGACGAGGAAAAGAAAGGGATGGGAGAGGTGGATCTGATTGGGAAACTGGCCAAACATGAGGAGCTTATAAGGGAAAGTAATGAAAGAATGGAGAAGCTAAAAGAAATACTGGAAAGGCAGTGCTCGGCCCTGGAGAGGACCACATACGCGAGTGTGGCGGCAGGAGATACCGCAAAACGGTTCTCGGAACAAACTGCGCTGCATTCGGTTGTGGTCACCTCCAGGGATGAGACAGAGAGTGGAGAGGAAGTTTACGCCAGCGTTCGGGAGGCGATCAACGCCAAGGATGGCTGGGTGAAAGTTGATCGTGTCAGGAAGGCGAAGGACAGAAAAGTTATTGTGGGCTGTGGTACAAGGGAGGAAAGGGAAAAAGTCAAAGAGCGCCTGCAAGGAACGGGTGGTCGGCTCATTGTAGAAGAGATCCAGAACAAGGACCCGCTTCTGGTTCTGAAGGATGTTATGTCATACAACAGTGATGATGACATCCAAAAGGCCCTGAGGAACCAGAATCGGGACCTATTCTTGGGTCTCAAAGAGGAGGAATGCCGGCTGGAGGTGCGCTTTCGTAGGAAAGCGAGAAACCCCCATGCCGGTCACGTGGTGATGCGGGTCTCCCCCGCAATATGGTCGAGAGCAGTCGCGGCCGGAGCGGTGCACGTGGACCTGCAAAAGGTCAAAGTGGAGGACCACTCTCCACTCGTGCAGTGCTCCTTGTGCCTCGGCTACGGGCACGGGCGACGTTTCTGCAAGGAAAGCGTCGTCAAGTGTAGCCATTGCGGGGGCCCCCACATTAAATCAGAATGCGCTGACTGGCTCGCCAATGAGCCCCCAGCGTGTTGTAACTGCACGCGCGCCAAGCTGGACCAGACGGAACACAACGCTTTCAGTCAGGAGTGTCCAGTGAGGCGCAAATGGGACTCATTGGCCCGGGCCAGTATAGCGTATTGCTGAGGGCACCACGGTGAACCCCACCAGTAGCAAGCCGATTAGGATGGCTCAGGCCAATCTCCAGCGGAAGAATCTCGCTACCTGTGAGCTTCTGCTGGAGATGGACAGAAGAAAGCTGGACGTCGCGTTGCTCCAGGAACCCTACGTGGGCGCGGCTCGAAGTATGAAAAATCATAGGGGAACTAGGATCTTCCAGAACACTGGCCAAGAAGAGGGCACTGTAAAGGCGGCAATTGCCGTCTGCAACCAAGACATTGACGTCATACAGTGCCCGAAACTCACCACCAACAACATCGTGGTGGTGAAGATCCGAACCAGTGCCTGGGAGATCGTAGTTGTATCCTACTACTTCGAGCCAGACCAGCCCATTGGGCCATACCTGGAGCATCTAGCCAAAATAGCAGAACAGCTTGGGCCTGCAGCTATCCTAGTAGGAGGCGATGCAAACGCGAAAAGCAGCTGGTGGGGAAGCGGAAGAGCCGACCACAGAGGGGAGGAAATGGCAGGCGCTCTGGAAGAGATGGGCTTGCAGGTACTCAACGACGGCGAGACCCCGACCTTCGACACTGTACGGGGAGGTCGGCGGTACACGAGTCACGTCGACGTGACGGCCTGCACGGCGGACTTGCTCAACCTGGTGGAGGACTGGAAGGTAGAGGAGAGCCTGACGAGCTCGGACCACAACGGCATCACCTTTAGGGTAAACCTAAAGCGGGCAAAAGGGGTACATATCCAAAGGACCACACGTATCTACAATACAAAAAAGGCTAACTGGTTCCAGTTTCATGAGAAACTGGACCAGTTAAAGGAAGCACACAAAATTAATAAAAATGAAACTGTTAAAATTAAAAAAGAAGAAAATTTGGAAAAAACTTTAGGTAAATATTTGGAAAGTATTGTAGATGCGTGTGATCAATGTATCCCAAAGAAAAAGGTCCAAGATAAACTTACCATGCCGTGGTGGTCCGAGGAACTCGCTAGGATGAAGAAGGAAGTCGCCACCAGGAAGCGCAGAGTCCGATGTGCAGCGCCAGTCCGTAGACCGAAGGTCGTCGGGGAGTACCTGCAAGCAAAAGAAAGATATGAAACGGAGGCCAAAAAAGCCCAGACGGAGAGCTGGAAGAGCTTCTGCGGGAAGCAGGACAAGGAAGGAGTCTGGCAGGGCATTTATAGGGTGTTGGGACAGACTGCAACACGGCAGGAAGACCCACCCCTAGTGAAGAACGGGAAAGAGATGACCCAGCAGGAGTCCGCGCAGGTCTTGGCGGAAACCTTCTACCCGGAGGACCTCGAAAGTGAGGATGATGCTGACCACCGACGGACAAGAGCCACAGCCGAGCTCGTAAATGGGCCGGGTCATGATGAACGACATGACCCGCCATTTACGTTGCGAGAGCTGGAGTCTGCGGTGGACAGCTTCAATCCCAAGAAGGCCCCCGGGGCAGATGGGCTAACCGCCGACATCTGCAGCCAGGTCATCTCCAAAGACCCCGAACTTCACCTAGCCCTGCTAAACAAGTGCCTCGAATTGTCCTGCTTCCCGACAGCCTGGAAGGAAGCCACAGTGGTCGTCCTCCGAAAGCCCGGTAAGGACGACTACACAGCACCCAAGTCGTACCGGCCCATCGGGCTACTCTCAGTAATGGGGAAGATCTTCGAGAAGATGCTGGTCCGAAGGTTGCAATGGCACCTGATTCCCCGGATGAGTACTCGCCAGTATGGATTCATGCCCCAGAAGAGCACCGAGGACTCCCTCTATGACCTGATACAACACATACGTGGTAATCTAGCGAACAAGAAGCTGATTACCATGGTATCATTGGACATAGAGGGAGCCTTCGACAGTGCCTGGTGGCCTGCTATCAGAGTCCGACTGGCTGAGGAAAAGTGTCCGGTGAATCTAAGGAGAGTGGTGGATAGCTACCTTCGGAACCGAAGAGTGAGGGTGAGGTACGCCGGTGAGGAGTACGCCAAAAGCACCAACAAGGGTTGCGTACAAGGCTCCATCGGCGGCCCAATCTTCTGGAATCTTCTTCTCGACCCATTACTGAGAGGGCTCGAAAAACGGGGCGACTATTGTCAGGCTTTTGCCGACGATGTCGTCCTGGTGTTTGCCGGTGATACGGCGTTGGAGGTACAGAGACGTGCCAATGCCGCCCTCGCGTATGTCCGAGGGTGGGGTGTCGAAAACAAGCTGAAATTTGCGCCACAGAAAACTAAAGCGATGGTGATAACCAGGAAGCTGAAGTTCGACACGCCACTCCTGCACATGGGCGGCGTAGACATTGGCATGTCCGACGAGATCAAAATCTTGGGGCTCACTATTGACAGCAAGCTGACGTTCAACGCCCACACTGCGAACATCTGCAGGAAGGCGTTGAACATTTATAAGCAGCTGTCCAGAGCCGCCAAGATAAGCTGGGGACTCCACCCGGACGTGATCCGTGTTATCTACACGGCAGCGGTGGAGCCAGTGATCTCGTATGCCTCCAGCGCTTGGGCACCGGCAACACAGAAACTTGGAGTGCAGAGGCAGCTGAACGCGGTCCAACGAGGATTTGCCCAAAAGCTGTGTGGGGCCTACCGCACCGTCTCCCTGAACGCGGCACTGGTGCTGTCCGGGATACTTCCTCTCGACCTCAAGATACAGGAGGCAGCCGCCCTGTATGAGGCTAAAAGAGGAGTTCCCCTGACAGTGCTAGGCGATCGGGAGGTCGAACGCGGTGTGGCCTTCACCAAAGCCCCGCATCCGGCAGAGCATATGCGCCTGGAGTTCGTGAGTCTGGTAGACCAGCAGCAAGTAGAGGACCGCGTCAACCAGGCGGTCCAAATCTACACGGATGGCAGCAAGATTGAGGGCAGGGTCGGAGCCGCACTGTCTCTGTGGAGAAGTGGGGCTGAGACAAAGGCCCTCAAACTTAAGCTGCCACCACACTGCACTGTCTACCAGGCGGAACTGCTGGCCATATGCAAGGCCACGAGGTTCATCCTCCAATGCGGTGAGGCGAGCTTTGGGATCCTTAGTGACTCGCGTTCGGCGCTGGAAACCGTAGTAAACGTGAGTTCCCCCCACCCCCTGGCTGTCGAAGCCCGCGAAAACATCTCGCGCAGCCAACTCCAGAACAAGGAAGTCTCCTTGTTCTGGATCAAAGCACACGCGGGCTTGGAGGGGAACGAGCGTGCGGACCAGTTAGCCAAGGAGGCTGCCCTGCACTCCAAGAAGCGGCCGGACTACGATGGGTGCCCGGTTTCATTCGTCAAGCGTGAGCTCCGTAAGGACTCGCTTGACGAATGGAACCGGAGATACAAAGCCGGCGACACGGCTGGGGTCACCAAGACGTTCCTTCCCGACGCAGTGGAGGCGTACAGGATAGTCCGAAAGCTCCGCCCGGCAGGCGTGATGACGCAGGTGCTAACGGGGCACGGTGGGTTCTCCGAATACTTGTACAGATTCAAGTGCAAGGAGGACCCGTCGTGCTTCTGCGAGCCGGGCGTGAGCCAGACTGTCGGACACATCCTCGCCGAGTGCCCTGCTTTCGGGAAGGAACGTTTTGAAGCCGAATGTATTTTGGAGACCCAAATAAAAATAAGTAGCCTCGGAGAGTTGTTAAGAAATAAGATAACACGAGAGCCTTTCTTAACATTCTGCCAGAATGTAACGACAAAGGTAATTGCAAAAAACTAATAATGGGACAAAAATTTATGGGTCAAAAGTAATATTGAAACTTCAGGAAATATACGGAAAATCTATTAGTATGAGTTAGAAACGGCAAAATTCAAAATTATTCAAAATGGTAATGTAATAAAATTGCAATAAATGACGGAACAAACAAAGCCTCCGATTATGTCCGAGGGACGCGAGTATTAACATAATAAAAAAAAAAAAAAAAAAAAAAACCTAACCTAACCTAACCTAACCTAACCTAACCTAACCTAACCTAACCTAACCTAACCTAACCTAACCTAACCTAACCTAACCTAACCTAACCTAACCTAACCTAACCCACCTATATTGACAGAAAAAATTGTGATAGCTACATGCAATTTTCAGCTACTAATAATTATTTTTTGGCCTGTACACGCTAACGTTGACCGAATTTTGTGTTGCCATACTTAATTTATTAATTTTCATACAAAGTTACAAATTTATTGACAAATTTCAAAGTTTTTTCCAGATTTTTCTATACAGCATCTGTGGTTTTTCACGTGGCCTGGTGCCTCTCGGTGAGACGCGTTGCTGGTTATATTCCACTGTTCTCGCCGACGTAGGATACCTGAAAAATCAAAGAAAATATTAATAAAATTCACTAAAAATACACTTTTTTCCAAATTTTATTCTAAAAACTTCTAAATTTCAAACAGTTTTCACCATATTCGAGTCCCGACTCGCGACCCGCGTCGATCGACACCAAAATCGTCGCGATCCGAGCGAAAAATTTGCCCGCCCGCCCACCCTTATCGCATTTATTACCAAGGGTCGGTATACTTTGGTCAGGAAAAAATTATTTGGTGGTTCTATTATAGGTGACTTATTAAATTTTATTCAGCTTTTACGGCTGTTACCATACTTTTCAAAGTATTACAGAACGACCGGATTTACATAAATCGTACTTGGCATATTTGCCAAAAAATCAATATTGACAAAACTTTTACTGTTGATTCATCTAGTTTATAAAATTTTTACAACCTTAATTATTATATTGACGCGACCCTCTAACAAAGATGTTCGTAGCTCAACGTACCCCTACCAGGAAGGAAACTCATCCCTCCCCCGACAAAGCCGAACAGGCTAAACTTGACAATGCCCCAAACGTCAGACGGAGTATAGGGGAGTGGGAGTCCACGAAAACAAACCCCAAACCCAGATCGAAATCTCCCGAAACAGCACCCTCGAAGACCGTCCCAAAGCAAAGGCCTAGGACGGGACTCCCTCAAGAAAGTAGACCTCAACCAGGGAGATCGTCTAATGAAGTGGCGGGAAGTCCACCGATAAAACCGGTTTACCCGTCTAGAGTTGCCGAGGCGAGAGCATGCCTGAATAAAGCAAAGCTGCACCTCGCCAACTCTAGAAACCTAAAAACCGACATCAAAAACGAGGTGACTTTAATGATCGAACGCCTTTATCAACTGGTTAAGGAAGGGGAACAAGAAAAGACAGAAAGACAAAAGAAGGAGAACCAGGGTGAAAACGAAAAAGAAGTCAACTCAACTCAACAAACAAATGAAGTAAACGGAAACAAGAAAAGGGACGATGAACTCTCTCAGGTGTTCTCCACACTGACCGAACAAACTCGATTAGTGAAGGAGAATAATGAGAGAATTAAAGAGCTCCAAACCGCCTTCGAATCCTTGGAGAGGACAACCTATGCCAGTGTTGTCGCAGGTGGAAATGCTAGTAAATCCCCGGAGCGGACAGCGTTGCTTTCGGTGGCTGTCACCTCCAAGGACGAAGCCATAGATACAGGAGAGAAGATTTTGGAAGAAATAAGGAAGACAGTGAACGCAAAAGAAGGCGAAATTATGATAGAAAAAGTCCGTAAAGCAAAAGATAATAGAGTCATAATTAGCTGCGGGAGTGAAGAGGATAGAAAAAAGCTGAACGAAAAACTAAAGACAAAAGGGGGGAAACTGTGTGTCGAAAATATAAACAATAGAGATCCTCTACTGATTCTCAAGGATGTCCTAAAGATAAACAGTGACGATGATATCATGCGCGCCTTGAGAAATCAGAACAGAGGAATATTTACCGGCATTAACTTGAAGGACGACAGAGCAGCAATTAAATACAAGAAAAAGACTAGGAACCCACACACAAATCACGTGGTTATCACAGTGTCACCAAAAATTTGGTCCAGGATGGTGGAGCTTGAATCAGTGAAGATTGACCTTCAGAGGATTCGCGTTGCGGACCAGTCTCCACTGATTCAATGCTCTCTCTGCCTTGGATATGGCCATAGCAGACGTTTCTGCACAGAAGTCTCGGAAAAATGCAGTCACTGTTCTGGACCGCATAAAAAAGTCGATTGCCCCGATTGGATGGCTGGTGCGGTGCCATATTGTAGCAACTGCACCCAGGCAAAATTACAGCAGACTGAGCATAACGCTTTTAGCTCAGAGTGCCCCATTCGACGCAAATGGGACTCACTGGCCAGGGCATCGACTGCATATTGCTAAAATCATTACTAGAGCCAAATCAGACATTCAAACCCGCACCAGGAACACTAGGATACACCGCAGTCTCGTCAAAATTGAAGCATACACAGCGAAATACCAAAATAAAAGCAGCTGGGAAGTAAAAGATAGTAAGTCAAGATTACATCACAACGAAAATACATTAAAAAATCAGACTAATAAATTAAAGCAATCAACAACCGGAGAATTTAAAACAGCAATGACAAATGACAGTAAATTTCATAAGAAACTTACACATTTGAAACAAGCCGAAATAAATAAACAAGCAAAAGAACAAATTAAAAATAGAATAAACCTAGATAAAATATTAAAACAAAATATTTACATAAAACCAAAAACATGCAAAATTAAAATAACACTTACCATACCATGGAAACAGGAACTCGCCAAGCCGATGATATCTGAAACAAAAAGCACAAATGATATTAGTGAAATACAGCAGAAAGTCGCAAACAAAGGAAAGTATGAAAAACTATGCTAAATATATATTATGAAGAATATGTAATTTTAGCATAGGGAGCAAATCCGTAATAAAATACAAACAAGACTATATCACAAGCCTAAAAAAAAATTTATACAGAACACCGCACCAAATCACTCCCACCTATTTGATCTGAACACAATTACTAACAAAATACCAAGAAATCAAAACGTACAAAATCAAAACGTGCAGACAAAATAATAGTAAAATCCAAATAACAAAATACCAAAACATTGAAGTCGAAATGTAAAAATAGTGGACACAGTCCCTAACCACGTTAGGGGTAGTCGCGTACCAGGCATATGAGTCTGGTACACATTAAAAAAAAAAAAAAAAAAAAAAAAAAAACCTAACCTAACCTAACCTAACCTAACCTAACCTAACCTAACCTTTTTTTTTTTTTTTTTTTTTTTTTTTTTTTTTTTTTTTACAAGGTGGAAAATGCTTTACGCATTCGACCCCCCGCCTTGGGAGAGGCGGAGGGGATATGTGGGACTCCCTCATCTCCCCTTCTCATTATGAGAAGGGGTAGAGAGGTTTACCCACTAAAAACCACCTTGGCGTACCCTCACACTCCGGTTGCTTTGGCACCGTGGAACCCGCACTAGGCATTCTCCACGATGCCCACCGGTCGCCCCGGCCTCTGCCAGGGCTTCCCGCGTTGATAGGGGGATGGCCGAATACGCATGGCCAACCCCCAGACCGCTGAGTGACTTGTCACGGCAGGCGGAGGACTCCCATCCTCCGCCCGCAGTCACTAGGGATTAAGGCGCGCGGCAAATTGCCGCCGCCTCAACCCCGGCCGTCTACGCCGGAGGGGGTGCGCGAGAGGATCTTCCTCGCGCTCCCGCTCCGCCTCCTCCTTCTGCGAGATGATTAGCTCGCAGAAGGAGACCACCGCCTCCCAGGACCCCTCGCTGCTGAGCATCGCAGAGACGACGCTATGCAGCGAGAGGTCCACCCGCTGAATTGCCTGTGCCATGAGGCCTCTCTCCATATCCCAACGACTGCACACCTGGAAGGTGTGCTCAGCCGTGTCGTCGGGATCACCGCACTCATGGCACCGTGGGCTTGGCTCCCTCTTTATGTTGTGCAGGTGATGACCGAAACAGCCGTGTCCGGTCAACACCTGCACCAGCCTGTACGACGTAGCGCCGGCCGCCCTCCCCAACCATTCGTCCATCACTGGGAGGATCGCCCCCACGGTACGAGTCCCGTACGGGGCGTCCTCCAAGATGGACTTCCACCTCTCGCGCAGCCGGCGCGCCGTCATACGACGGGAGGCCTCTACCTCCTCAGGGTCCGGGCGTTCACCTCTTGCCCGAGCCCTGGACCTAACGGCGTAGGTTTCCGCCTGCACCTCAGCATCCAGCTCCCACGGAGGGGTGCAGGCGAGGAGGCAGGCCGCCGCGTGGGCCACCGAGCCGTAGGCCCTGGCCATCCTCTGGGCCACGGCCCGCTGTGGTCCCCTCAGAAGGGCCCTGTTTCGGGCGGACAACCTGTCCGCCCATATTGGGGCCCCATACAGGGCCATGCTCCTCACCACGCCGGCGAACAGCCGCCGGCACGAGGAGCCTGGCCCCCCTATGTTGGGCAGGAGTCTGCCCAGCGCTTGGGCGGCGCCTCTGATTCGGGGAGCAAGTCTCCTGAAGTGCTCCCCGAAATCCCACTTGCGGTCCAATGTGAGCCCCAAATACTTGATGTGGGGCTCAACCCGGACCGTCTCTCCTCCAAGTGAGAGCGCCGCACCCGCAGGCAGCCTCCATGCCCTCCCGCGTCCCCCGAAGACCATGGCGTCAGTCTTCGGGAGGGCCACTTTTAGGCCGAGCTGCTCGATCCCTCTGATCATCAGCTCGGCCGCTGCCTCCGCCTCGCGGAGGGTCTCCCGCCCATCTTTCCCGCGCACAGCCACCATCGTATCGTCTGCATAGCAGACGGTGATTGCGCGCGGGAGCGTTTCCCCTCTGATGGCCCGGTCGTACCCCAGGTTCCAGAGCAAGGGGCCGAGTACGGAACCCTGGGGCACTCCGCAGGCCATCCTCCTCTCTCCCCTCTGCCCGTCCTTTTTTTCGTAGAGAACTACCCTCTCGGTAAGGTAGTTCTCCACGACCCTTCTCAGGTAGTGGGGCACTCCGTGATAATGAAGTGCCCCACTTATCACCCCATAGGGGAGGGTGCCGAACGCGTTCGCGATGTCTAGAGACACCGCGACCACACCCTCTCCCCTGCTCGACGCATCCTCGCAGAAGTCCCTAAGGGACTTTATTGCGTCGAGCGTGGACCGTCCTCCTCGGAACCCGAACTGTCTATCAGAGACGTTCGGGCCGACGGTCTCCAGGTGCTGCTGGATTCTGTGGGCCAGGATACGTTCAAACGTTTTCCCGGCCTCATCCAGCAGCACTATGGGGCGATAGGCAGACGGGCAGTCAGCAGGCCGACCCTCTTTACGGAGGAGGCAGAGCCGCCCCTCTTTCCACACCCTCGGGAACCTACCCTCCTTCAGACAGTCGTCCATGATCTGCCTGAAGCGGCTCCCGAGGTGTTCCAGGGCGACGGTGAGGACGCGACCAGGGACCCCGTCTGGACCCGGGGCTTTCTTGCAGCCCCTGAGTCGGTCCGTCACTCTATCAAACTCGTCGTCGCTTATAGGTGCGACGGCGAGTTCGGCCTCATGCTCCGCAATGGGATCGGGCATCGTCGGGGGAGAGAATATCGGGGCGGGCGGGAACAGACCTCTGACCACTCTTTGGAGGAGGTCGGGCTCCATGGAATCCATGGGGGGGGAGGTGCGCAGTTTATTGCGCACCATCTTGTACGGCCTCCCCCACGGATCCCTGTCCAGGGTGGCCAAGAACGAGCAGTGTGCTTCGTCCTTGGCCTTGGCGATCGCCACTATCAGGGCCCCCTTTGCCTCTTTGAGGGCCCTATGGAGCCCCTCCTCCTCTTCCGCCGTGTGCCGCCTGCGCCTACAGTGCTGATAGTCGCGGCGGGCACTGTTGCTGGTGGTCCGCAGGGCCTCTATTTCTGTGGACCACCAGTATACCTCCTTGCGGGCGGACGGACGTCCGGCCCGGGGCATTGCCGCGTCGCACACCCTCTGTAGTGCGGCGCGGAACCGAGCCGCCCTCTCATCGACTCCGAGGGTGGCGGGAGGGGCTGCACACCAAGCCTCCTCCATCGCCGCCTCGTCCGCCCTTTCCTTGTCCAGGTGGGTCAGGGCCCACCTGGGAAACCTCCCTCCGCCTCGGCCTCTTGTTCCCCTCCCTAGGGTGGGCGACGGCAGGACGCCATTGGAGACCCTCATTCTGATATACAAATGATCAGAGAGGGTCTCGACGTCCTCCAGGACGCGCCAATCAGTGACGCGCGCGGTTATGGCGGGGGTTGCGAACGTGACGTCCACAACCGACCCTCCCCGCCGCCGCACGCATGTGTTGACGCTGCCCTGGTTCAGGATGATTAGTCCTGTTGCCGTCGCCCAGTCCTCGAGGGCGGTCCCTCGGGGGTCAGTGACTGGGGAACCCCACGCCGAACTCTTGGCGTTAAGGTCCCCCATGACCATCACCTGTGACGGGGCAGCTCTTCCAACTACCCCGCTCAGTACCCCCAGGAAGCGCTCGAAGGCGCGCAACGGCTTGTTGGGGGAGAAGTACACCGCCACTATGACAGTGTCACTCCCCCATTTGGCCGCCACGTAACCCGGGCCGCCTTCGATCCTCGAGAAGGGAGGGAAATCCCCGTATGCCGGCACCGTAATTGCCACTACTCCGTCCGTCGCCCCTGCCCAATAAGGAAGAGGCGGGACGAAGTAGGGCTCCGCCACGACCGCAACGCCAATTCCCCACTCCACCATGTGTTGCAACAGGAGATCCTGTGCTTTGGCGGAGTGGTTAGCGTTCACCTGCAGAATGTCCAATTGCCGGTGTGCTGGCATTTAGACATCCATGCGGTTTGCCTCGATTTCGGCCGCAGCTGCGGTCGTTCCTGCGGGGGTGGGGCGGGGGGGTCGGGCGGGGCGGGCGGGTACCGTCCTCACCGATCTGCCTTTTACCTCAGGGGGGGAGCATTTCGGCCCCCCCATTGTGTGGCCGGCCGGGAGTCCGGAGTGGTGGCAGATTGCGCACCACTCCTTCTCTTCCCAGCACTGTCTGGAGAAGTGCCCCTCCACACCGCATCGGAAGCAGGTATTGCCCCGGTCGATGTTTGTGGGGCACAACTCCCTCGTGTGACCAACACTCATGCACTTGTAACACCGCATGAGTGGTGGCCCAGCCACACTGACAGTCGCGGACGACCACCCCACCTGTATCTCACCCCGTTTTATGAGGCCATTCGCCGACTCCACCGGGCACTGGACAAGGACCGTTCCAGTGCCGTCGTGGATGATACGAATGCCCCCTACCTTTATGTGGGCTACATCGCAGCCCCCCGCCTTGGCGACGGCCGCCGTCAGCTTCTCCTTGGAAGCCGACTCGTCCAGACCGCCTATCTGGAAGGCGGCCATCTTTAGCGGCCGGCTGACGATGGCGACGTCCCCCACCATCGATTGCAGCTTGGCTGCAAGCGCGTCCGCCGCCCGCCCTCTGTCGGCACTGTCTGCCCCGGGGACCTCTATGACTCGGCCCCCCATCCTAGAGGACCGCACCCGGACGTGCTGCAGGCCCACCTCCTCCAGGCTCAGGCCATTGATGGCCTTGGCCATCGTCTCCCGCATCGTAGTGGCGATGGTCAGGTCCTTCTTGAGGGTGACCATCACCGCCGCCGTCTTTGGTAATTGCAGCGCCTTGGGCTTAGGCGCTGCCTTCTTCTTCGGGGCCGCTCGGGTGGGAGGGGCAGGTGTGGCCTTGCCCTTCCCTTTCCCTTTCCTGCGGGTGACAGTTGCCCAGCTGTCCGCCTGCAGCTGGCCCGAAGGGCCCGGTCTCTCCTCCGAGGTCGCTGGTGGCACGATTTTATCCGAACCTAACCTAACCTAACCTAACCTAACCTAACCTAACCTAACCTAACCTAACCTAACCTAACCTAACCTAACCTAACCTAACCTAACCTAACCTAACCTAACCTAACCTAACCTAACCTAACCTAACCTAACCACCTATATTGACATAATAAATTGTGATAGCTACATACAATTTTCGGCTACCAATAATTATTTTTTGGCCTGAACACGCTGACGTTGACCGAATTTTGTGTTGCCATACTTGATTTATTAATTTTCATACAAAGTTACAAAATTTTTTGACAAATTTAAATTTTTTTCCAAATTTTTCTATACAGCATCTGTGGTTTTTCACGTGGCCTGGTGCCTCTCGGTGAGACGCGTTGCTTGGTACATTCCACTGTTCTCGCCGACGTAGGATACCTGAAAAATCAAAGAAAACATTAATAAAATTCACTAAAAATACACATTTTTCTAAATTTTATACTAAAAACATCCAAATTTCAAACAGTTTTCACCATATTCGGGTCCCGGCTCGCGACCCGCGTCGATCGACACCAAAATCGTCGCGATCCGAGCGAAAAAATTATTAAAATCATCAATTTTAAGATTTCGATAATAGATACAAAGTTTACCTAAGCCCGTACACTTTGAAGAAAATTACCTATATTGACATAATAAATTGTGATAGCTACATACAATTTTCGGCTACCAATAATTATTTTTTGGCCTGAACACGCTGACGTTGACCGAATTTTGTGTTGCCATACTTGATTTATTAATTTTCATACAAAGTTACAAAATTTTTTGACAAATTTAAATTTTTTTCCAAATTTTTCTATACAGCATCTGTGGTTTTTCACGTGGCCTGGTGCCTCTCGGTGAGACGCGTTGCTTGGTACATTCCACTGTTCTCGCCGACGTAGGATACCTGAAAAATCAAAGAAAACATTAATAAAATTCACTAAAAATACACATTTTTCTAAATTTTATACTAAAAACATCCAAATTTCAAACAGTTTTCACCATATTCGGGTCCCGGCTCGCGACCCGCGTCGATCGACACCAAAATCGTCGCGATCCGAGCGAAAAAATTATTAAAATCATCAATTTTAAGATTTCGATAATAGATACAAAGTTTACCTAAGCCCGTACACTTTGAAGAAAATTACCTATATTGACATAATAAATTGTGATAGCTACATACAATTTTCGGCTACCAATAATTATTTTTTGGCCTGAACACGCTGACGTTGACCGAATTTTGTGTTGCCATACTTGATTTATTAATTTTCATACAAAGTTACAAAATTTTTTGACAAATTTAAATTTTTTTCCAAATTTTTCTATACAGCATCTGTGGTTTTTCACGTGGCCTGGTGCCTCTCGGTGAGACGCGTTGCTTGGTACATTCCACTGTTCTCGCCGACGTAGGATACCTGAAAAATCAAAGAAAACATTAATAAAATTCACTAAAAATACACATTTTTCTAAATTTTATACTAAAAACATCCAAATTTCAAACAGTTTTCACCATATTCGGGTCCCGGCTCGCGACCCGCGTCGATCGACACCAAAATCGTCGCGATCCGAGCGAAAAAATTATTAAAATCATCAATTTTAAGATTTCGATAATAGATACAAAGTTTACCTAAGCCCGTACACTTTGAAGAAAATTACCTATATTGACATAATAAATTGTGATAGCTACATACAATTTTCGGCTACCAATAATTATTTTTTGGCCTGAACACGCTGACGTTGACCGAATTTTGTGTTGCCATACTTGATTTATTAATTTTCATACAAAGTTACAAAATTTTTTGACAAATTTAAATTTTTTTCCAAATTTTTCTATACAGCATCTGTGGTTTTTCACGTGGCCTGGTGCCTCTCGGTGAGACGCGTTGCTTGGTACATTCCACTGTTCTCGCCGACGTAGGATACCTGAAAAATCAAAGAAAACATTAATAAAATTCACTAAAAATACACATTTTTCTAAATTTTATACTAAAAACATCCAAATTTCAAACAGTTTTCACCATATTCGGGTCCCGGCTCGCGACCCGCGTCGATCGACACCAAAATCGTCGCGATCCGAGCGAAAAAATTATTAAAATCATCAATTTTAAGATTTCGATAATAGATACAAAGTTTACCTAAGCCCGTACACTTTGAAGAAAATTACCTATATTGACATAATAAATTGTGATAGCTACATACAATTTTCGGCTACCAATAATTATTTTTTGGCCTGAACACGCTGACGTTGACCGAATTTTGTGTTGCCATACTTGATTTATTAATTTTCATACAAAGTTACAAAATTTTTTGACAAATTTAAATTTTTTTCCAAATTTTTCTATACAGCATCTGTGGTTTTTCACGTGGCCTGGTGCCTCTCGGTGAGACGCGTTGCTTGGTACATTCCACTGTTCTCGCCGACGTAGGATACCTGAAAAATCAAAGAAAACATTAATAAAATTCACTAAAAATACACATTTTTCTAAATTTTATACTAAAAACATCCAAATTTCAAACAGTTTTCACCATATTCGGGTCCCGGCTCGCGACCCGCGTCGATCGACACCAAAATCGTCGCGATCCGAGCGAAAAAATTATTAAAATCATCAATTTTAAGATTTCGATAATAGATACAAAGTTTACCTAAGCCCGTACACTTTGAAGAAAATTACCTATATTGACATAATAAATTGTGATAGCTACATACAATTTTCGGCTACCAATAATTATTTTTTGGCCTGAACACGCTGACGTTGACCGAATTTTGTGTTGCCATACTTGATTTATTAATTTTCATACAAAGTTACAAAATTTTTTGACAAATTTAAATTTTTTTCCAAATTTTTCTATACAGCATCTGTGGTTTTTCACGTGGCCTGGTGCCTCTCGGTGAGACGCGTTGCTTGGTACATTCCACTGTTCTCGCCGACGTAGGATACCTGAAAAATCAAAGAAAACATTAATAAAATTCACTAAAAATACACATTTTTCTAAATTTTATACTAAAAACATCCAAATTTCAAACAGTTTTCACCATATTCGGGTCCCGGCTCGCGACCCGCGTCGATCGACACCAAAATCGTCGCGATCCGAGCGAAAAAATTATTAAAATCATCAATTTTAAGATTTCGATAATAGATACAAAGTTTACCTAAGCCCGTACACTTTGAAGAAAATTACCTATATTGACATAATAAATTGTGATAGCTACATACAATTTTCGGCTACCAATAATTATTTTTTGGCCTGAACACGCTGACGTTGACCGAATTTTGTGTTGCCATACTTGATTTATTAATTTTCATACAAAGTTACAAAATTTTTTGACAAATTTAAATTTTTTTCCAAATTTTTCTATACAGCATCTGTGGTTTTTCACGTGGCCTGGTGCCTCTCGGTGAGACGCGTTGCTTGGTACATTCCACTGTTCTCGCCGACGTAGGATACCTGAAAAATCAAAGAAAACATTAATAAAATTCACTAAAAATACACATTTTTCTAAATTTTATACTAAAAACATCCAAATTTCAAACAGTTTTCACCATATTCGGGTCCCGGCTCGCGACCCGCGTCGATCGACACCAAAATCGTCGCGATCCGAGCGAAAAAATTATTAAAATCATCAATTTTAAGATTTCGATAATAGATACAAAGTTTACCTAAGCCCGTACACTTTGAAGAAAATTACCTATATTGACATAATAAATTGTGATAGCTACATACAATTTTCGGCTACCAATAATTATTTTTTGGCCTGAACACGCTGACGTTGACCGAATTTTGTGTTGCCATACTTGATTTATTAATTTTCATACAAAGTTACAAAATTTTTTGACAAATTTAAATTTTTTTCCAAATTTTTCTATACAGCATCTGTGGTTTTTCACGTGGCCTGGTGCCTCTCGGTGAGACGCGTTGCTTGGTACATTCCACTGTTCTCGCCGACGTAGGATACCTGAAAAATCAAAGAAAACATTAATAAAATTCACTAAAAATACACATTTTTCTAAATTTTATACTAAAAACATCCAAATTTCAAACAGTTTTCACCATATTCGGGTCCCGGCTCGCGACCCGCGTCGATCGACACCAAAATCGTCGCGATCCGAGCGAAAAAATTATTAAAATCATCAATTTTAAGATTTCGATAATAGATACAAAGTTTACCTAAGCCCGTACACTTTGAAGAAAATTACCTATATTGACATAATAAATTGTGATAGCTACATACAATTTTCGGCTACCAATAATTATTTTTTGGCCTGAACACGCTGACGTTGACCGAATTTTGTGTTGCCATACTTGATTTATTAATTTTCATACAAAGTTACAAAATTTTTTGACAAATTTAAATTTTTTTCCAAATTTTTCTATACAGCATCTGTGGTTTTTCACGTGGCCTGGTGCCTCTCGGTGAGACGCGTTGCTTGGTACATTCCACTGTTCTCGCCGACGTAGGATACCTGAAAAATCAAAGAAAACATTAATAAAATTCACTAAAAATACACATTTTTCTAAATTTTATACTAAAAACATCCAAATTTCAAACAGTTTTCACCATATTCGGGTCCCGGCTCGCGACCCGCGTCGATCGACACCAAAATCGTCGCGATCCGAGCGAAAAAATTATTAAAATCATCAATTTTAAGATTTCGATAATAGATACAAAGTTTACCTAAGCCCGTACACTTTGAAGAAAATTACCTATATTGACATAATAAATTGTGATAGCTACATACAATTTTCGGCTACCAATAATTATTTTTTGGCCTGAACACGCTGACGTTGACCGAATTTTGTGTTGCCATACTTGATTTATTAATTTTCATACAAAGTTACAAAATTTTTTGACAAATTTAAATTTTTTTCCAAATTTTTCTATACAGCATCTGTGGTTTTTCACGTGGCCTGGTGCCTCTCGGTGAGACGCGTTGCTTGGTACATTCCACTGTTCTCGCCGACGTAGGATACCTGAAAAATCAAAGAAAACATTAATAAAATTCACTAAAAATACACATTTTTCTAAATTTTATACTAAAAACATCCAAATTTCAAACAGTTTTCACCATATTCGGGTCCCGGCTCGCGACCCGCGTCGATCGACACCAAAATCGTCGCGATCCGAGCGAAAAAATTATTAAAATCATCAATTTTAAGATTTCGATAATAGATACAAAGTTTACCTAAGCCCGTACACTTTGAAGAAAATTACCTATATTGACATAATAAATTGTGATAGCTACATACAATTTTCGGCTACCAATAATTATTTTTTGGCCTGAACACGCTGACGTTGACCGAATTTTGTGTTGCCATACTTGATTTATTAATTTTCATACAAAGTTACAAAATTTTTTGACAAATTTAAATTTTTTTCCAAATTTTTCTATACAGCATCTGTGGTTTTTCACGTGGCCTGGTGCCTCTCGGTGAGACGCGTTGCTTGGTACATTCCACTGTTCTCGCCGACGTAGGATACCTGAAAAATCAAAGAAAACATTAATAAAATTCACTAAAAATACACATTTTTCTAAATTTTATACTAAAAACATCCAAATTTCAAACAGTTTTCACCATATTCGGGTCCCGGCTCGCGACCCGCGTCGATCGACACCAAAATCGTCGCGATCCGAGCGAAAAAATTATTAAAATCATCAATTTTAAGATTTCGATAATAGATACAAAGTTTACCTAAGCCCGTACACTTTGAAGAAAATTACCTATATTGACATAATAAATTGTGATAGCTACATACAATTTTCGGCTACCAATAATTATTTTTTGGCCTGAACACGCTGACGTTGACCGAATTTTGTGTTGCCATACTTGATTTATTAATTTTCATACAAAGTTACAAAATTTTTTGACAAATTTAAATTTTTTTCCAAATTTTTCTATACAGCATCTGTGGTTTTTCACGTGGCCTGGTGCCTCTCGGTGAGACGCGTTGCTTGGTACATTCCACTGTTCTCGCCGACGTAGGATACCTGAAAAATCAAAGAAAACATTAATAAAATTCACTAAAAATACACATTTTTCTAAATTTTATACTAAAAACATCCAAATTTCAAACAGTTTTCACCATATTCGGGTCCCGGCTCGCGACCCGCGTCGATCGACACCAAAATCGTCGCGATCCGAGCGAAAAAATTATTAAAATCATCAATTTTAAGATTTCGATAATAGATACAAAGTTTACCTAAGCCCGTACACTTTGAAGAAAATTACCTATATTGACATAATAAATTGTGATAGCTACATACAATTTTCGGCTACCAATAATTATTTTTTGGCCTGAACACGCTGACGTTGACCGAATTTTGTGTTGCCATACTTGATTTATTAATTTTCATACAAAGTTACAAAATTTTTTGACAAATTTAAATTTTTTTCCAAATTTTTCTATACAGCATCTGTGGTTTTTCACGTGGCCTGGTGCCTCTCGGTGAGACGCGTTGCTTGGTACATTCCACTGTTCTCGCCGACGTAGGATACCTGAAAAATCAAAGAAAACATTAATAAAATTCACTAAAAATACACATTTTTCTAAATTTTATACTAAAAACATCCAAATTTCAAACAGTTTTCACCATATTCGGGTCCCGGCTCGCGACCCGCGTCGATCGACACCAAAATCGTCGCGATCCGAGCGAAAAAATTATTAAAATCATCAATTTTAAGATTTCGATAATAGATACAAAGTTTACCTAAGCCCGTACACTTTGAAGAAAATTACCTATATTGACATAATAAATTGTGATAGCTACATACAATTTTCGGCTACCAATAATTATTTTTTGGCCTGAACACGCTGACGTTGACCGAATTTTGTGTTGCCATACTTGATTTATTAATTTTCATACAAAGTTACAAAATTTTTTGACAAATTTAAATTTTTTTCCAAATTTTTCTATACAGCATCTGTGGTTTTTCACGTGGCCTGGTGCCTCTCGGTGAGACGCGTTGCTTGGTACATTCCACTGTTCTCGCCGACGTAGGATACCTGAAAAATCAAAGAAAACATTAATAAAATTCACTAAAAATACACATTTTTCTAAATTTTATACTAAAAACATCCAAATTTCAAACAGTTTTCACCATATTCGGGTCCCGGCTCGCGACCCGCGTCGATCGACACCAAAATCGTCGCGATCCGAGCGAAAAAATTATTAAAATCATCAATTTTAAGATTTCGATAATAGATACAAAGTTTACCTAAGCCCGTACACTTTGAAGAAAATTACCTATATTGACATAATAAATTGTGATAGCTACATACAATTTTCGGCTACCAATAATTATTTTTTGGCCTGAACACGCTGACGTTGACCGAATTTTGTGTTGCCATACTTGATTTATTAATTTTCATACAAAGTTACAAAATTTTTTGACAAATTTAAATTTTTTTCCAAATTTTTCTATACAGCATCTGTGGTTTTTCACGTGGCCTGGTGCCTCTCGGTGAGACGCGTTGCTTGGTACATTCCACTGTTCTCGCCGACGTAGGATACCTGAAAAATCAAAGAAAACATTAATAAAATTCACTAAAAATACACATTTTTCTAAATTTTATACTAAAAACATCCAAATTTCAAACAGTTTTCACCATATTCGGGTCCCGGCTCGCGACCCGCGTCGATCGACACCAAAATCGTCGCGATCCGAGCGAAAAAATTATTAAAATCATCAATTTTAAGATTTCGATAATAGATACAAAGTTTACCTAAGCCCGTACACTTTGAAGAAAATTACCTATATTGACATAATAAATTGTGATAGCTACATACAATTTTCGGCTACCAATAATTATTTTTTGGCCTGAACACGCTGACGTTGACCGAATTTTGTGTTGCCATACTTGATTTATTAATTTTCATACAAAGTTACAAAATTTTTTGACAAATTTAAATTTTTTTCCAAATTTTTCTATACAGCATCTGTGGTTTTTCACGTGGCCTGGTGCCTCTCGGTGAGACGCGTTGCTTGGTACATTCCACTGTTCTCGCCGACGTAGGATACCTGAAAAATCAAAGAAAACATTAATAAAATTCACTAAAAATACACATTTTTCTAAATTTTATACTAAAAACATCCAAATTTCAAACAGTTTTCACCATATTCGGGTCCCGGCTCGCGACCCGCGTCGATCGACACCAAAATCGTCGCGATCCGAGCGAAAAAATTATTAAAATCATCAATTTTAAGATTTCGATAATAGATACAAAGTTTACCTAAGCCCGTACACTTTGAAGAAAATTACCTATATTGACATAATAAATTGTGATAGCTACATACAATTTTCGGCTACCAATAATTATTTTTTGGCCTGAACACGCTGACGTTGACCGAATTTTGTGTTGCCATACTTGATTTATTAATTTTCATACAAAGTTACAAAATTTTTTGACAAATTTAAATTTTTTTCCAAATTTTTCTATACAGCATCTGTGGTTTTTCACGTGGCCTGGTGCCTCTCGGTGAGACGCGTTGCTTGGTACATTCCACTGTTCTCGCCGACGTAGGATACCTGAAAAATCAAAGAAAACATTAATAAAATTCACTAAAAATACACATTTTTCTAAATTTTATACTAAAAACATCCAAATTTCAAACAGTTTTCACCATATTCGGGTCCCGGCTCGCGACCCGCGTCGATCGACACCAAAATCGTCGCGATCCGAGCGAAAAAATTATTAAAATCATCAATTTTAAGATTTCGATAATAGATACAAAGTTTACCTAAGCCCGTACACTTTGAAGAAAATTACCTATATTGACATAATAAATTGTGATAGCTACATACAATTTTCGGCTACCAATAATTATTTTTTGGCCTGAACACGCTGACGTTGACCGAATTTTGTGTTGCCATACTTGATTTATTAATTTTCATACAAAGTTACAAAATTTTTTGACAAATTTAAATTTTTTTCCAAATTTTTCTATACAGCATCTGTGGTTTTTCACGTGGCCTGGTGCCTCTCGGTGAGACGCGTTGCTTGGTACATTCCACTGTTCTCGCCGACGTAGGATACCTGAAAAATCAAAGAAAACATTAATAAAATTCACTAAAAATACACATTTTTCTAAATTTTATACTAAAAACATCCAAATTTCAAACAGTTTTCACCATATTCGGGTCCCGGCTCGCGACCCGCGTCGATCGACACCAAAATCGTCGCGATCCGAGCGAAAAAATTATTAAAATCATCAATTTTAAGATTTCGATAATAGATACAAAGTTTACCTAAGCCCGTACACTTTGAAGAAAATTACCTATATTGACATAATAAATTGTGATAGCTACATACAATTTTCGGCTACCAATAATTATTTTTTGGCCTGAACACGCTGACGTTGACCGAATTTTGTGTTGCCATACTTGATTTATTAATTTTCATACAAAGTTACAAAATTTTTTGACAAATTTAAATTTTTTTCCAAATTTTTCTATACAGCATCTGTGGTTTTTCACGTGGCCTGGTGCCTCTCGGTGAGACGCGTTGCTTGGTACATTCCACTGTTCTCGCCGACGTAGGATACCTGAAAAATCAAAGAAAACATTAATAAAATTCACTAAAAATACACATTTTTCTAAATTTTATACTAAAAACATCCAAATTTCAAACAGTTTTCACCATATTCGGGTCCCGGCTCGCGACCCGCGTCGATCGACACCAAAATCGTCGCGATCCGAGCGAAAAAATTATTAAAATCATCAATTTTAAGATTTCGATAATAGATACAAAGTTTACCTAAGCCCGTACACTTTGAAGAAAATTACCTATATTGACATAATAAATTGTGATAGCTACATACAATTTTCGGCTACCAATAATTATTTTTTGGCCTGAACACGCTGACGTTGACCGAATTTTGTGTTGCCATACTTGATTTATTAATTTTCATACAAAGTTACAAAATTTTTTGACAAATTTAAATTTTTTTCCAAATTTTTCTATACAGCATCTGTGGTTTTTCACGTGGCCTGGTGCCTCTCGGTGAGACGCGTTGCTTGGTACATTCCACTGTTCTCGCCGACGTAGGATACCTGAAAAATCAAAGAAAACATTAATAAAATTCACTAAAAATACACATTTTTCTAAATTTTATACTAAAAACATCCAAATTTCAAACAGTTTTCACCATATTCGGGTCCCGGCTCGCGACCCGCGTCGATCGACACCAAAATCGTCGCGATCCGAGCGAAAAAATTATTAAAATCATCAATTTTAAGATTTCGATAATAGATACAAAGTTTACCTAAGCCCGTACACTTTGAAGAAAATTACCTATATTGACATAATAAATTGTGATAGCTACATACAATTTTCGGCTACCAATAATTATTTTTTGGCCTGAACACGCTGACGTTGACCGAATTTTGTGTTGCCATACTTGATTTATTAATTTTCATACAAAGTTACAAAATTTTTTGACAAATTTAAATTTTTTTCCAAATTTTTCTATACAGCATCTGTGGTTTTTCACGTGGCCTGGTGCCTCTCGGTGAGACGCGTTGCTTGGTACATTCCACTGTTCTCGCCGACGTAGGATACCTGAAAAATCAAAGAAAACATTAATAAAATTCACTAAAAATACACATTTTTCTAAATTTTATACTAAAAACATCCAAATTTCAAACAGTTTTCACCATATTCGGGTCCCGGCTCGCGACCCGCGTCGATCGACACCAAAATCGTCGCGATCCGAGCGAAAAAATTATTAAAATCATCAATTTTAAGATTTCGATAATAGATACAAAGTTTACCTAAGCCCGTACACTTTGAAGAAAATTACCTATATTGACATAATAAATTGTGATAGCTACATACAATTTTCGGCTACCAATAATTATTTTTTGGCCTGAACACGCTGACGTTGACCGAATTTTGTGTTGCCATACTTGATTTATTAATTTTCATACAAAGTTACAAAATTTTTTGACAAATTTAAATTTTTTTCCAAATTTTTCTATACAGCATCTGTGGTTTTTCACGTGGCCTGGTGCCTCTCGGTGAGACGCGTTGCTTGGTACATTCCACTGTTCTCGCCGACGTAGGATACCTGAAAAATCAAAGAAAACATTAATAAAATTCACTAAAAATACACATTTTTCTAAATTTTATACTAAAAACATCCAAATTTCAAACAGTTTTCACCATATTCGGGTCCCGGCTCGCGACCCGCGTCGATCGACACCAAAATCGTCGCGATCCGAGCGAAAAAATTATTAAAATCATCAATTTTAAGATTTCGATAATAGATACAAAGTTTACCTAAGCCCGTACACTTTGAAGAAAATTACCTATATTGACATAATAAATTGTGATAGCTACATACAATTTTCGGCTACCAATAATTATTTTTTGGCCTGAACACGCTGACGTTGACCGAATTTTGTGTTGCCATACTTGATTTATTAATTTTCATACAAAGTTACAAAATTTTTTGACAAATTTAAATTTTTTTCCAAATTTTTCTATACAGCATCTGTGGTTTTTCACGTGGCCTGGTGCCTCTCGGTGAGACGCGTTGCTTGGTACATTCCACTGTTCTCGCCGACGTAGGATACCTGAAAAATCAAAGAAAACATTAATAAAATTCACTAAAAATACACATTTTTCTAAATTTTATACTAAAAACATCCAAATTTCAAACAGTTTTCACCATATTCGGGTCCCGGCTCGCGACCCGCGTCGATCGACACCAAAATCGTCGCGATCCGAGCGAAAAAATTATTAAAATCATCAATTTTAAGATTTCGATAATAGATACAAAGTTTACCTAAGCCCGTACACTTTGAAGAAAATTACCTATATTGACATAATAAATTGTGATAGCTACATACAATTTTCGGCTACCAATAATTATTTTTTGGCCTGAACACGCTGACGTTGACCGAATTTTGTGTTGCCATACTTGATTTATTAATTTTCATACAAAGTTACAAAATTTTTTGACAAATTTAAATTTTTTTCCAAATTTTTCTATACAGCATCTGTGGTTTTTCACGTGGCCTGGTGCCTCTCGGTGAGACGCGTTGCTTGGTACATTCCACTGTTCTCGCCGACGTAGGATACCTGAAAAATCAAAGAAAACATTAATAAAATTCACTAAAAATACACATTTTTCTAAATTTTATACTAAAAACATCCAAATTTCAAACAGTTTTCACCATATTCGGGTCCCGGCTCGCGACCCGCGTCGATCGACACCAAAATCGTCGCGATCCGAGCGAAAAAATTATTAAAATCATCAATTTTAAGATTTCGATAATAGATACAAAGTTTACCTAAGCCCGTACACTTTGAAGAAAATTACCTATATTGACATAATAAATTGTGATAGCTACATACAATTTTCGGCTACCAATAATTATTTTTTGGCCTGAACACGCTGACGTTGACCGAATTTTGTGTTGCCATACTTGATTTATTAATTTTCATACAAAGTTACAAAATTTTTTGACAAATTTAAATTTTTTTCCAAATTTTTCTATACAGCATCTGTGGTTTTTCACGTGGCCTGGTGCCTCTCGGTGAGACGCGTTGCTTGGTACATTCCACTGTTCTCGCCGACGTAGGATACCTGAAAAATCAAAGAAAACATTAATAAAATTCACTAAAAATACACATTTTTCTAAATTTTATACTAAAAACATCCAAATTTCAAACAGTTTTCACCATATTCGGGTCCCGGCTCGCGACCCGCGTCGATCGACACCAAAATCGTCGCGATCCGAGCGAAAAAATTATTAAAATCATCAATTTTAAGATTTCGATAATAGATACAAAGTTTACCTAAGCCCGTACACTTTGAAGAAAATTACCTATATTGACATAATAAATTGTGATAGCTACATACAATTTTCGGCTACCAATAATTATTTTTTGGCCTGAACACGCTGACGTTGACCGAATTTTGTGTTGCCATACTTGATTTATTAATTTTCATACAAAGTTACAAAATTTTTTGACAAATTTAAATTTTTTTCCAAATTTTTCTATACAGCATCTGTGGTTTTTCACGTGGCCTGGTGCCTCTCGGTGAGACGCGTTGCTTGGTACATTCCACTGTTCTCGCCGACGTAGGATACCTGAAAAATCAAAGAAAACATTAATAAAATTCACTAAAAATACACATTTTTCTAAATTTTATACTAAAAACATCCAAATTTCAAACAGTTTTCACCATATTCGGGTCCCGGCTCGCGACCCGCGTCGATCGACACCAAAATCGTCGCGATCCGAGCGAAAAAATTATTAAAATCATCAATTTTAAGATTTCGATAATAGATACAAAGTTTACCTAAGCCCGTACACTTTGAAGAAAATTACCTATATTGACATAATAAATTGTGATAGCTACATACAATTTTCGGCTACCAATAATTATTTTTTGGCCTGAACACGCTGACGTTGACCGAATTTTGTGTTGCCATACTTGATTTATTAATTTTCATACAAAGTTACAAAATTTTTTGACAAATTTAAATTTTTTTCCAAATTTTTCTATACAGCATCTGTGGTTTTTCACGTGGCCTGGTGCCTCTCGGTGAGACGCGTTGCTTGGTACATTCCACTGTTCTCGCCGACGTAGGATACCTGAAAAATCAAAGAAAACATTAATAAAATTCACTAAAAATACACATTTTTCTAAATTTTATACTAAAAACATCCAAATTTCAAACAGTTTTCACCATATTCGGGTCCCGGCTCGCGACCCGCGTCGATCGACACCAAAATCGTCGCGATCCGAGCGAAAAAATTATTAAAATCATCAATTTTAAGATTTCGATAATAGATACAAAGTTTACCTAAGCCCGTACACTTTGAAGAAAATTACCTATATTGACATAATAAATTGTGATAGCTACATACAATTTTCGGCTACCAATAATTATTTTTTGGCCTGAACACGCTGACGTTGACCGAATTTTGTGTTGCCATACTTGATTTATTAATTTTCATACAAAGTTACAAAATTTTTTGACAAATTTAAATTTTTTTCCAAATTTTTCTATACAGCATCTGTGGTTTTTCACGTGGCCTGGTGCCTCTCGGTGAGACGCGTTGCTTGGTACATTCCACTGTTCTCGCCGACGTAGGATACCTGAAAAATCAAAGAAAACATTAATAAAATTCACTAAAAATACACATTTTTCTAAATTTTATACTAAAAACATCCAAATTTCAAACAGTTTTCACCATATTCGGGTCCCGGCTCGCGACCCGCGTCGATCGACACCAAAATCGTCGCGATCCGAGCGAAAAAATTATTAAAATCATCAATTTTAAGATTTCGATAATAGATACAAAGTTTACCTAAGCCCGTACACTTTGAAGAAAATTACCTATATTGACATAATAAATTGTGATAGCTACATACAATTTTCGGCTACCAATAATTATTTTTTGGCCTGAACACGCTGACGTTGACCGAATTTTGTGTTGCCATACTTGATTTATTAATTTTCATACAAAGTTACAAAATTTTTTGACAAATTTAAATTTTTTTCCAAATTTTTCTATACAGCATCTGTGGTTTTTCACGTGGCCTGGTGCCTCTCGGTGAGACGCGTTGCTTGGTACATTCCACTGTTCTCGCCGACGTAGGATACCTGAAAAATCAAAGAAAACATTAATAAAATTCACTAAAAATACACATTTTTCTAAATTTTATACTAAAAACATCCAAATTTCAAACAGTTTTCACCATATTCGGGTCCCGGCTCGCGACCCGCGTCGATCGACACCAAAATCGTCGCGATCCGAGCGAAAAAATTATTAAAATCATCAATTTTAAGATTTCGATAATAGATACAAAGTTTACCTAAGCCCGTACACTTTGAAGAAAATTACCTATATTGACATAATAAATTGTGATAGCTACATACAATTTTCGGCTACCAATAATTATTTTTTGGCCTGAACACGCTGACGTTGACCGAATTTTGTGTTGCCATACTTGATTTATTAATTTTCATACAAAGTTACAAAATTTTTTGACAAATTTAAATTTTTTTCCAAATTTTTCTATACAGCATCTGTGGTTTTTCACGTGGCCTGGTGCCTCTCGGTGAGACGCGTTGCTTGGTACATTCCACTGTTCTCGCCGACGTAGGATACCTGAAAAATCAAAGAAAACATTAATAAAATTCACTAAAAATACACATTTTTCTAAATTTTATACTAAAAACATCCAAATTTCAAACAGTTTTCACCATATTCGGGTCCCGGCTCGCGACCCGCGTCGATCGACACCAAAATCGTCGCGATCCGAGCGAAAAAATTATTAAAATCATCAATTTTAAGATTTCGATAATAGATACAAAGTTTACCTAAGCCCGTACACTTTGAAGAAAATTACCTATATTGACATAATAAATTGTGATAGCTACATACAATTTTCGGCTACCAATAATTATTTTTTGGCCTGAACACGCTGACGTTGACCGAATTTTGTGTTGCCATACTTGATTTATTAATTTTCATACAAAGTTACAAAATTTTTTGACAAATTTAAATTTTTTTCCAAATTTTTCTATACAGCATCTGTGGTTTTTCACGTGGCCTGGTGCCTCTCGGTGAGACGCGTTGCTTGGTACATTCCACTGTTCTCGCCGACGTAGGATACCTGAAAAATCAAAGAAAACATTAATAAAATTCACTAAAAATACACATTTTTCTAAATTTTATACTAAAAACATCCAAATTTCAAACAGTTTTCACCATATTCGGGTCCCGGCTCGCGACCCGCGTCGATCGACACCAAAATCGTCGCGATCCGAGCGAAAAAATTATTAAAATCATCAATTTTAAGATTTCGATAATAGATACAAAGTTTACCTAAGCCCGTACACTTTGAAGAAAATTACCTATATTGACATAATAAATTGTGATAGCTACATACAATTTTCGGCTACCAATAATTATTTTTTGGCCTGAACACGCTGACGTTGACCGAATTTTGTGTTGCCATACTTGATTTATTAATTTTCATACAAAGTTACAAAATTTTTTGACAAATTTAAATTTTTTTCCAAATTTTTCTATACAGCATCTGTGGTTTTTCACGTGGCCTGGTGCCTCTCGGTGAGACGCGTTGCTTGGTACATTCCACTGTTCTCGCCGACGTAGGATACCTGAAAAATCAAAGAAAACATTAATAAAATTCACTAAAAATACACATTTTTCTAAATTTTATACTAAAAACATCCAAATTTCAAACAGTTTTCACCATATTCGGGTCCCGGCTCGCGACCCGCGTCGATCGACACCAAAATCGTCGCGATCCGAGCGAAAAAATTATTAAAATCATCAATTTTAAGATTTCGATAATAGATACAAAGTTTACCTAAGCCCGTACACTTTGAAGAAAATTACCTATATTGACATAATAAATTGTGATAGCTACATACAATTTTCGGCTACCAATAATTATTTTTTGGCCTGAACACGCTGACGTTGACCGAATTTTGTGTTGCCATACTTGATTTATTAATTTTCATACAAAGTTACAAAATTTTTTGACAAATTTAATTTTTTTTCCAAATTTTTCTATACAGCATCTGTGGTTTTTCACGTGGCCTGGTGCCTCTCGGTGAGACGCGTTGCTTGGTACATTCCACTGTTCTCGCCGACGTAGGATACCTGAAAAATCAAAGAAAACATTAATAAAATTCACTAAAAATACACATTTTTCTAAATTTTATACTAAAAACATCCAAATTTCAAACAGTTTTCACCATATTCGGGTCCCGGCTCGCGACCCGCGTCGATCGACACCAAAATCGTCGCGATCCGAGCGAAAAATTTCCCCGCCCACCCACCCTTATCGCATTCGCCAGCTAGGCTCGTCTACCAGTGGCCGTCTCAACTGGAAATACACCAGTTTTATTTACGTTGACTTTTGACATTGGGTATTATTGGGCCCTAGACCTGTTCCTTTCGAACATTGTTAACTTATTAAAATTTGATTTAAATACATATGTAACTGACATAGGTAAATAATAATTCCTAATTTGACTATTTATGATATCCTTTTATAACTTATACAAATCTTTTAATCAAATCGCATTTATTATTATAAATCATAGTCAGCTTAATACTTTAAATTAACAAGGGTCCTATTGGGCTTCAAATTTTTCCTTTTTCGGATTTTGACTATTATTATCTTATTTTACATTTTCAACTTTCTTTTATAAGATTTATAATTATTATCATATTTACAACTTATACAAAATTACATTTGATTAAGTTCTTGGAATATACTCCCCCAACATGAGTACAAAAGTAAAGACTGGCGACAAATCAAAGTCCCCCTATTCAACATCACCAAGTGGACCACAGAGGACCAAAAATATGACAGTGAATATAGTGGCTAAAAAACTGGAGTTCACAAATAGCCCGCCGACAGTGGAAAACCCGCCGAAATACCCCAGCAGGTTGGCTGAAGCAAAGGCATGTCTTTGCAAAGCCAAAATCCACC
>CAUVWG010000008.1:0-49635 GCA_963555595.1 Tethea ocularis | reverse complement strand
GGATGCCTAACCTAACCTAACCTAACCTAACCTAACCTAACCTAACCTAACCTAACCTAACCTAACCTAACCTAACCTAACCTAACCTAACCTAACCTAACCTAACCTAACCTAACCTAACCTAACCTAACCTAACCTAACCTAACCTAACCTAACCTAACCTAACCTAACCTAACCTAACCTAACCTAACCTAACCTAACTAACCTAACCTAACCTAACCTAACCTAACCTAACCTAACCTAACCTAACCTAACCTAACCTAACCTAACCTAACCTAACCTAACCTAACCTAACCTAACCTAACCTAACCTAACCTAACCTAACCTAACCTAACCTAACTAACCTAACCTAACCTAACCTAACCTAACCTAACCTAACCTAACCTAACCTAACCTAACCTAACCTAACCTAACCTAACCTAACCTAACCTAACCTAACCTAACCTAACCTAACCTAACCTAACCTAACCTACCTAACCTAACCTAACCTAACCTAACCTAACCTAACCTAACCTAACCTAACCTAACCTAACCTAACCTAACCTAACCTAACCTAACCTAACCTAACCTAACCTAACCTAACCTAACCTAACCTAACCTAACCTAACCTAACCTAACCTAACCTAACCTAACCTAACCTAACCTAACCTAACCTAACCTAACCTAACCTAACCTAACCTAACCTAACCTAACCTAACCTAACCTAACCTAACCTAACCTAACCTAACCTAACCTAACCTAACCTAACCTAACCTAACCTAACCTAACCTAACCTAACCTAACCTAACCTAACCTAACCTAACCTAACCTAACCTAACCTAACCTAACCTAACCTAACCTAACCTAACCTAACCTAACCTAACCTAACCTAACCTAACCTAACCTAACCTAACCTAACCTAACCTAACCTAACCTAACCTAACCTAACCTAACCTAACCTAACCTAACCTAACCTAACCTAACCTAACCTAACCTAACCTAACCTAACCTAACCTAACCTAACCTAACCTAACCTAACCTAACCTAACCTAACCTAACCTAACCTAACCTAACCTAACCTAACCTAACCTAACCTAACCTAACCTAACCTAACCTAACCTAACCTAACCTAACCTAACCTAACCTAACCTAACCTAACCTAACCTAACCTAACCTAACCTAACCTAACCTAACCTAACCTAACCTAACCTAACCTAACCTAACCTAACCTAACCTAACCTAACCTAACCTAACCTAACCTAACCTAACCTAACCTAACCTAACCTAACCTAACCTAACCTAACCTAACCTAACCTAACCTAACCTAACCTAACCTAACCTAACCTAACCTAACCTAACCTAACCTAACCTAACCTAACCTAACCTAACCTAACCTAACCTAACCTAACCTAACCTAACCTAACCTAACCTAACCTAACCTAACCTAACCTAACCTAACCTAACCTAACCTAACCTAACCTAACCTAACCTAACCTAACCTAACCTAACCTAACCTAACCTAACCTAACCTAACCTAACCTAACCTAACCTAACCTAACCTAACCTAACCTAACCTAACCTAACCTAACCTAACCTAACCTAACCTAACCTAACCTAACCTAACCTAACCTAACCTAACCTAACCTAACCTAACCTAACCTAACCTAACCTAACCTAACCTAACCTAACCTAACCTAACCTAACCTAACCTAACCTAACCTAACCTAACCTAACCTAACCTAACCTAACCTAACCTAACCTAACCTAACCTAACCTAACCTAACCTAACCTAACCTAACCTAACCTAACCTAACCTAACCTAACCTAACCTAACCTAACCTAACCTAACCTAACCTAACCTAACCTAACCTAACCTAACCTAACCTAACCTAACCTAACCTAACCTAACCTAACCTAACCTAACCTAACCTAACCTAACCTAACCTAACCTAACCTAACCTAACCTAACCTAACCTAACCTAACCTAACCTAACCTAACCTAACCTAACCTAACCTAACCTAACCTAACCTAACCTAACCTAACCTAACCTAACCTAACCTAACCTAACCTAACCTAACCTAACCTAACCTAACCTAACCTAACCTAACCTAACCTAACCTAACCTAACCTAACCTAACCTAACCTAACCTAACCTAACCTAACCTAACCTAACCTAACCTAACCTAACCTAACCTAACCTAACCTAACCTAACCTAACCTAACCTAACCTAACCTAACCTAACCTAACCTAACCTAACCTAACCTAACCTAACCTAACCTAACCTAACCTAACCTAACCTAACCTAACCTAACCTAACCTAACCTAACCTAACCTAACCTAACCTAACCTAACCTAACCTAACCTAACCTAACCTAACCTAACCTAACCTAACCTAACCTAACCTAACCTAACCTAACCTAACCTAACCTAACCTAACCTAACCTAACCTAACCTAACCTAACCTAACCTAACCTAACCTAACCTAACCTAACCTAACCTAACCTAACCTAACCTAACCTAACCTAACCTAACCTAACCTAACCTAACCTAACCTAACCTAACCTAACCTAACCTAACCTAACCTAACCTAACCTAACCTAACCTAACCTAACCTAACCTAACCTAACCTAACCTAACCTAACCTAACCTAACCTAACCTAACCTAACCTAACCTAACCTAACCTAACCTAACCTAACCTAACCTAACCTAACCTAACCTAACCTAACCTAACCTAACCTAACCTAACCTAACCTAACCTAACCTAACCTAACCTAACCTAACCTAACCTAACCTAACCTAACCTAACCTAACCTAACCTAACCTAACCTAACCTAACCTAACCTAACCTAACCTAACCTAACCTAACCTAACCTAACCTAACCTAACCTAACCTAACCTAACCTAACCTAACCTAACCTAACCTAACCTAACCTAACCTAACCTAACCTAACCTAACCTAACCTAACCTAACCTAACCTAACCTAACCTAACCTAACCTAACCTAACCTAACCTAACCTAACCTAACCTAACCTAACCTAACCTAACCTAACCTAACCTAACCTAACCTAACCTAACCTAACCTAACCTAACCTAACCTAACCTAACCTAACCTAACCTAACCTAACCTAACCTAACCTAACCTAACCTAACCTAACCTAACCTAACCTAACCTAACCTAACCTAACCTAACCTAACCTAACCTAACCTAACCTAACCTAACCTAACCTAACCTAACCTAACCTAACCTAACCTAACCTAACCTAACCTAACCTAACCTAACCTAACCTAACCTAACCTAACCTAACCTAACCTAACCTAACCTAACCTAACCTAACCTAACCTAACCTAACCTAACCTAACCTAACCTAACCTAACCTAACCTAACCTAACCTAACCTAACCTAACCTAACCTAACCTAACCTAACCTAACCTAACCTAACCTAACCTAACCTAACCTAACCTAACCTAACCTAACCTAACCTAACCTAACCTAACCTAACCTAACCTAACCTAACCTAACCTAACCTAACCTAACCTAACCTAACCTAACCTAACCTAACCTAACCTAACCTAACCTAACCTAACCTAACCTAACCTAACCTAACCTAACCTAACCTAACCTAACCTAACCTAACCTAACCTAACCTAACCTAACCTAACCTAACCTAACCTAACCTAACCTAACCTAACCTAACCTAACCTAACCTAACCTAACCTAACCTAACCTAACCTAACCTAACCTAACCTAACCTAACCTAACCTAACCTAACCTAACCTAACCTAACCTAACCTAACCTAACCTAACCTAACCTAACCTAACCTAACCTAACCTAACCTAACCTAACCTAACCTAACCTAACCTAACCTAACCTAACCTAACCTAACCTAACCTAACCTAACCTAACCTAACCTAACCTAACCTAACCTAACCTAACCTAACCTAACCTAACCTAACCTAACCTAACCTAACCTAACCTAACCTAACCTAACCTAACCTAACCTAACCTAACCTAACCTAACCTAACCTAACCTAACCTAACCTAACCTAACCTAACCTAACCTAACCTAACCTAACCTAACCTAACCTAACCTAACCTAACCTAACCTAACCTAACCTAACCTAACCTAACCTAACCTAACCTAACCTAACCTAACCTAACCTAACCTAACCTAACCTAACCTAACCTAACCTAACCTAACCTAACCTAACCTAACCTAACCTAACCTAACCTAACCTAACCTAACCTAACCTAACCTAACCTAACCTAACCTAACCTAACCTAACCTAACCTAACCTAACCTAACCTAACCTAACCTAACCTAACCTAACCTAACCTAACCTAACCTAACCTAACCTAACCTAACCTAACCTAACCTAACCTAACCTAACCTAACCTAACCTAACCTAACCTAACCTAACCTAACCTAACCTAACCTAACCTAACCTAACCTAACCTAACCTAACCTAACCTAACCTAACCTAACCTAACCTAACCTAACCTAACCTAACCTAACCTAACCTAACCTAACCTAACCTAACCTAACCTAACCTAACCTAACCTAACCTAACCTAACCTAACCTAACCTAACCTAACCTAACCTAACCTAACCTAACCTAACCTAACCTAACCTAACCTAACCTAACCTAACCTAACCTAACCTAACCTAACCTAACCTAACCTAACCTAACCTAACCTAACCTAACCTAACCTAACCTAACCTAACCTAACCTAACCTAACCTAACCTAACCTAACCTAACCTAACCTAACCTAACCTAACCTAACCTAACCTAACCTAACCTAACCTAACCTAACCTAACCTAACCTAACCTAACCTAACCTAACCTAACCTAACCTAACCTAACCTAACCTAACCTAACCTAACCTAACCTAACCTAACCTAACCTAACCTAACCTAACCTAACCTAACCTAACCTAACCTAACCTAACCTAACCTAACCTAACCTAACCTAACCTAACCTAACCTAACCTAACCTAACCTAACCTAACCTAACCTAACCTAACCTAACCTAACCTAACCTAACCTAACCTAACCTAACCTAACCTAACCTAACCTAACCTAACCTAACCTAACCTAACCTAACCTAACCTAACCTAACCTAACCTAACCTAACCTAACCTAACCTAACCTAACCTAACCTAACCTAACCTAACCTAACCTAACCTAACCTAACCTAACCTAACCTAACCTAACCTAACCTAACCTAACCTAACCTAACCTAACCTAACCTAACCTAACCTAACCTAACCTAACCTAACCTAACCTAACCTAACCTAACCTAACCTAACCTAACCTAACCTAACCTAACCTAACCTAACCTAACCTAACCTAACCTAACCTAACCTAACCTAACCTAACCTAACCTAACCTAACCTAACCTAACCTAACCTAACCTAACCTAACCTAACCTAACCTAACCTAACCTAACCTAACCTAACCTAACCTAACCTAACCTAACCTAACCTAACCTAACCTAACCTAACCTAACCTAACCTAACCTAACCTAACCTAACCTAACCTAACCTAACCTAACCTAACCTAACCTAACCTAACCTAACCTAACCTAACCTAACCTAACCTAACCTAACCTAACCTAACCTAACCTAACCTAACCTAACCTAACCTAACCTAACCTAACCTAACCTAACCTAACCTAACCTAACCTAACCTAACCTAACCTAACCTAACCTAACCTAACCTAACCTAACCTAACCTAACCTAACCTAACCTAACCTAACCTAACCTAACCTAACCTAACCTAACCTAACCTAACCTAACCTAACCTAACCTAACCTAACCTAACCTAACCTAACCTAACCTAACCTAACCTAACCTAACCTAACCTAACCTAACCTAACCTAACCTAACCTAACCTAACCTAACCTAACCTAACCTAACCTAACCTAACCTAACCTAACCTAACCTAACCTAACCTAACCTAACCTAACCTAACCTAACCTAACCTAACCTAACCTAACCTAACCTAACCTAACCTAACCTAACCTAACCTAACCTAACCTAACCTAACCTAACCTAACCTAACCTAACCTAACCTAACCTAACCTAACCTAACCTAACCTAACCTAACCTAACCTAACCTAACCTAACCTAACCTAACCTAACCTAACCTAACCTAACCTAACCTAACCTAACCTAACCTAACCTAACCTAACCTAACCTAACCTAACCTAACCTAACCTAACCTAACCTAACCTAACCTAACCTAACCTAACCTAACCTAACCTAACCTAACCTAACCTAACCTAACCTAACCTAACCTAACCTAACCTAACCTAACCTAACCTAACCTAACCTAACCTAACCTAACCTAACCTAACCTAACCTAACCTAACCTAACCTAACCTAACCTAACCTAACCTAACCTAACCTAACCTAACCTAACCTAACCTAACCTAACCTAACCTAACCTAACCTAACCTAACCTAACCTAACCTAACCTAACCTAACCTAACCTAACCTAACCTAACCTAACCTAACCTAACCTAACCTAACCTAACCTAACCTAACCTAACCTAACCTAACCTAACCTAACCTAACCTAACCTAACCTAACCTAACCTAACCTAACCTAACCTAACCTAACCTAACCTAACCTAACCTAACCTAACCTAACCTAACCTAACCTAACCTAACCTAACCTAACCTAACCTAACCTAACCTAACCTAACCTAACCTAACCTAACCTAACCTAACCTAACCTAACCTAACCTAACCTAACCTAACCTAACCTAACCTAACCTAACCTAATCTAACCTAACCTAACCTAACCTAACCTAACCTAACCTAACCTAACCTAACCTAACCTAACCTAACCTAACCTAACCTAACCTAACCTAACCTAACCTAACCTAACCTAACCTAACCTAACCTAACCTAACCTAACCTAACCTAACCTAACCTAACCTAACCTAACCTAACCTAACCTAACCTAACCTAACCTAACCTAACCTAACCTAACCTAACCTAACCTAACCTAACCTAACCTAACCTAACCTAACCTAACCTAACCTAACCTAACCTAACCTAACCTAACCTAACCTAACCTAACCTAACCTAACCTAACCTAACCTAACCTAACCTAACCTAACCTAACCTAACCTAACCTAACCTAACCTAACCTAACCTTTTTTTTTTTTTTTTTGACAAGGTGGAAAATGCATTACGCATTCGACCCCCCGCCTTGGGAGCGGCGGGGAGGATATGTGGGACTCCCTCATCTCCCCTTCTCATTATGAGAAGGGGTAGAGAGGTTTACCCACTAAAAACCACCTTGGCGTACCCTCGCACTCCGGTTACTCGGGCACCGTGGAACCCGCTCTAAGCATTCTCCACGATGAACCTAACCTAACCTAACCTAACCTAACCTAACCTAACCTAACCTAACCTAACCTAACCTAACCTAACCTAACCTAACCTAACCTAACCTAACCTAACCTAACCTAACCTAACCTAACCTAACCTAACCTAACCTAACCTAACCTAACCTAACCTAACCTAACCTAACCTAACCTAACCTAACCTAACCTAACCTAACCTAACCTAACCTAACCTAACCTAACCTAACCTAACCTAACCTAACCTAACCTAACCTAACCTAACCTAACCTAACCTAACCTAACCTAACCTAACCTAACCTAACCTAACCTAACCTAACCTAACCTAACCTAACCTAACCTAACCTAACCTAACCTAACCTAACCTAACCTAACCTAACCTAACCTAACCTAACCTAACCTAACCTAACCTAACCTAACCTAACCTAACCTAACCTAACCTAACCTAACCTAACCTAACCTAACCTAACCTAACCTAACCTAACCTAACCTAACCTAACCTAACCTAACCTAACCTAACCTAACCTAACCTAACCTAACCTAACCTAACCTAACCTAACCTAACCTAACCTAACCTAACCTAACCTAACCTAACCTAACCTAACCTAACCTAACCTAACCTAACCTAACCTAACCTAACCTAACCTAACCTAACCTAACCTAACCTAACCTAACCTAACCTAACCTAACCTAACCTAACCTAACCTAACCTAACCTAACCTAACCTAACCTAACCTAACCTAACCTAACCTAACCTAACCTAACCTAACCTAACCTAACCTAACCTAACCTAACCTAACCTAACCTAACCTAACCTAACCTAACCTAACCTAACCTAACCTAACCTAACCTAACCTAACCTAACCTAACCTAACCTAACCTAACCTAACCTAACCTAACCTAACCTAACCTAACCTAACCTAACCTAACCTAACCTAACCTAACCTAACCTAACCTAACCTAACCTAACCTAACCTAACCTAACCTAACCTAACCTAACCTAACCTAACCTAACCTAACCTAACCTAACCTAACCTAACCTAACCTAACCTAACCTAACCTAACCTAACCTAACCTAACCTAACCTAACCTAACCTAACCTAACCTAACCTAACCTAACCTAACCTAACCTAACCTAACCTAACCTAACCTAACCTAACCTAACCTAACCTAACCTAACCTAACCTAACCTAACCTAACCTAACCTAACCTAACCTAACCTAACCTAACCTAACCTAACCTAACCTAACCTAACCTAACCTAACCTAACCTAACCTAACCTAACCTAACCTAACCTAACCTAACCTAACCTAACCTAACCTAACCTAACCTAACCTAACCTAACCTAACCTAACCTAACCTAACCTAACCTAACCTAACCTAACCTAACCTAACCTAACCTAACCTAACCTAACCTAACCTAACCTAACCTAACCTAACCTAACCTAACCTAACCTAACCTAACCTAACCTAACCTAACCTAACCTAACCTAACCTAACCTAACCTAACCTAACCTAACCTAACCTAACCTAACCTAACCTAACCTAACCTAACCTAACCTAACCTAACCTAACCTAACCTAACCTAACCTAACCTAACCTAACCTAACCTAACCTAACCTAACCTAACCTAACCTAACCTAACCTAACCTAACCTAACCTAACCTAACCTAACCTAACCTAACCTAACCTAACCTAACCTAACCTAACCTAACCTAACCTAACCTAACCTAACCTAACCTAACCTAACCTAACCTAACCTAACCTAACCTAACCTAACCTAACCTAACCTAACCTAACCTAACCTAACCTAACCTAACCTAACCTAACCTAACCTAACCTAACCTAACCTAACCTAACCTAACCTAACCTAACCTAACCTAACCTAACCTAACCTAACCTAACCTAACCTAACCTAACCTAACCTAACCTAACCTAACCTAACCTAACCTAACCTAACCTAACCTAACCTAACCGACCTCACCCTTACTTCCAACTGTCTTGAAGCCAGGCTGGAGGACTGGCGAGTGGATATTGCTCCCACCCCCTCCTCTGATCACAACTCTATTCTCTTCAACATAAACTTCAAACAATCACCTATCATAAATCGCAAATCAAGCACCACCTACAGATACAATACCGCAAAAGTGAACTGGGAGGAGGTAACCAACGCAATCACACAGCATATGGAAACTCTTGGCCTAGACGGAGCCCCCACACCGCAGACCCTACCTAGCGACATAGACGACCAAATCCAAGCAGTTACCAGCGGCATTGCTGCTGCTTGCGACGAAACTATCCGCAAAAAGAAGCAACTCCATAGAATTCCCTGGTGGAGCAACGAGCTCGAAGACCTGAAAAAGAAAGTCATCCACCTTCGACATAGAACTAGGGACCTAAAGAGGGGCCACAAAGATCTTACTCAGGTCATCGGCGAACTGCAGGAAGCCCGGAAGCTCTACAAAGAGGAAATTAGAGAGGCCTCGACCAGTAACTTCCGCGAATTCTGCAGCAAGCAGGGTAAAGAGGACGTATGGTCCCTCACCAATAGGCTACTAAAAAATCTCCCACCTCCCAAGCCACCCATCACCCTGTTGCTGGAGGATGGCACCTACACCAGGGACAGCTCAGACTCAGCCAGAGCGTTACTAGATAAGTTTTTCCCTGATGACACAACTGACTCTTACCAACACAAGGCAATTCGAGCGGAAATACATAACGCCCCAACCACCGAGAATGAGCCCGAATTTACACCAAGAGAGGTCCTCGAAGCTATTAAGCAGATTAATCCCAATAAGGCACCCGGCGACGACCACCTTACCTCTGACATATGTCAAAGATTCGCAGCAAACTACACCACATATCTCACCACCCTCTTAAATAATTGCCTCAACACCGCGCACTTCCCTACTCCATGGAAAACTGCTTTCGTCAAGACTGTCCCCAAACCTAACAAAAACTCGTACACTTCCATGAACTCTTACCGCCCTATCGGACTTATTAACGTGTTCGGGAAGCTGCTCGAAAAACTAATCAATAAAAGACTCATCTACCACCTAAACTCCACCGGCGCATCCAACAGCAAACAGTACGGCTTCAAGGAGCAGACCTCCACCACCGACGCACTACACAACGCTATCAATATTATCTCTACCGCTAAAGAAAAGAAACTCCTCGTCATAGCCATTTCGCTGGACATCCGAGGAGCCTTCGACCACGCGTGGTGGCCGGCCATACTCGCCAGACTCCACAAAGTTAAGTGCCCTTCAAATATTTATAATCTCATCGTTAACTACCTCACCAATCGAACGGCCACCTTGCACTACTCAGATGCCTCTGCCAGCAAAACGCTCACGCGAGGATGCGTGCAGGGCTCTGTACTAGGACCTACTCTTTGGAACCTTATTATGGACGACCTTCTGGATACCTCCTTACCCGACAACTGCCATATACAGGCATACGCAGATGACGTCCTTCTCGTAGTCTCTGCCCCCAACATCACCCAACTAGAGCTCAACGCAAACAGATCCCTTCAGATCATCTCAAAATGGGGATTCACTAATAAACTCGACTTTGCACCGGAGAAAACCCAGATGGTTGCATTCACACCCAAGGCCAAAATGGCTCAAATCATATTCTCTCACAACACTCAACTTATCTTCACCAACCACTTTAAACTTCTTGGCGTCACCATTGATCAGAACCTTAAATTCATTCTGCACAGCAAAAACATCATCACCAAAGCCCAGAAACTCTACCTCCGACTCTGCCAATTCATCCGCCCGACCTGGGGAGTACATCAACAGAATGTCGAGGTAATTTATGAGTGCGTAATCGAACCTACCATCACCTACGCTGCAGAAATCTGGGGAGGAGCCACCAAATATGAAGTGGTCAAACATGCCCTCCGAAGACTACAAAGAGGGTTTGCCATCAAGGCCATATGTGGCTTCCGCACCATCCCCACCACTGCAAGTATAGCGCTAGCAGGCTTCACACCGTTAGATGAAAAAGTCAACGAGATATCAAACATAGAGAATGCTAAGAGACGCGGCATAACACCTTACCTGCCATCGGACATCCCCCTCGAGCGACTTATACATCCTCGACAACTAGCACATCCGGCCCTCCGGAAAGCCCCCAACACCTCAACCACACAAATTGACGATGAGGAACTCAGCACACTCCTGCAAACCCCGGATACCACTTACATATACACCGACGGCAGCAAGCATGACGGAATGGTAGGTGCTGCAGCCGTCATCCACCACCCTAACAACAAGAAAACTACCATAAAACATAAACTCCACAACAGCTGCTCGGTCTTCCAGGCTGAGTGCCTCGCAATAGAAAGGGCATGTGCTCTCTGCCTCACCCAGCAAAAACAACAACAAAATAAACAACAACTAAATCTAATAATTCTATCCGATTCCAAATCAACGATCCAAGAAATAAATAATGTCAACAGCCTACATCCAATTATTAACAAAATTCATATACACATCACCAATATAGAAACCTCAGGCACTATACAATTTATATGGATAAAGGCGCACAGTGGCATAGAAGGCAACGAGGAGGCCGATGCAGAAGCCAAGAAGGCAGCATCGCTGCACAACCGCCCCTCCTATTACCATTTCCCTATCAGCTACCATAAAGCAAAACTCAGAACCGATATCCATCAAACAAGCAACAATATTTACACCTCCTCGCTAACAGGAATGCACACTAAAGAATGGCTACCCAACATCACCAGTATACAAGCGCTAAGAAAGACCTTACGCCCCAACTTCGTACTTACACAAATCCTGACTGGCCATGGATATCATAAAGATTACCTTTACAGATTCAAAATCACAGCGGACAATCTCTGCCCATGCGACCGGTCAACCATTCAAACCATCAATCATCTTATACAAGTGTGCCCCAGATATATGAACGATAGACGCGACCACGAAATTATATGCGATGCCATAAGAACTGCTCCATATACACTTTCCGATCTTCTAACTAAAGAAACGGCCATAGAATCATTTATGCGCCTCACCACCAAAATTATCACTACATTAAAAAAGTTCAATTCCACTTAAAGTCACTATATTTTTACATATAACTCAACATTTAAATCTCAATTTAAAATTCACATCATTTGATAAACAAATTATATTAGTATTTTATATAAAATATTTATTGAATAAGCCACTCATTTAATAACACAGCTCTATTCTCTAAATTTGCGAAACTCACTTCATTTACTAAAGACAATGGACCCAGCCGCCTGTATCACTTGCGGGGACTGGATAATCCAGATAATATAGTATATAAAGGCTAACACCCTGTGATGGCGGGTGCCTTTATTTAATAAAAAAACCTAACCTAACCTAACCTAACCTAACCTAACCTAACCTAACCTAACCTAACCTAACCTAACCTAACCTAACCTAACCTAACCTAACCTAACCTAACCTAACCTAACCTAACCTAACCTAACCTAACCTAACCTAACCTAACCTAACCTAACCTAACCTAACCTAACCTAACCTAACCTAACCTAACCTAACCTAACCTAACCTAACCTAACCTAACCTAACCTAACCTAACCTAACCTAACCTAACCTAACCTAACCTAACCTAACCTAACCTAACCTAACCTAACCTAACCCAGTTCCGACCCGTCCGCGCTCGAGAACGGATCATTTTTACAAGTGCTCCCCAGTTAAAAATCTAAAAAAGTGGGAAATAGTGCTCCGATTTTAACGTGCTATATACCAAAAGTTGCGCCTCGGAGTGCCCGACACGTGAGTGAAAGAAATTTCAAAATCGGATCACAGTGTAAGGAGTTATTGTGTGGAAAGTGACCATAACCTCAAAGTTTTTGTTTTTTATAAGTTAAAAGTGAAGTTATCTCGAGAACAAGATCGGTACCCCCCCCGTTTTTCTTCACTTTCCGGTGGGGTACGCGGAGGAGCAGATTGGTGCCGATTTCCAGATTTTTCCGGTCAAGGGTTTGGCCGGAAATCGCCAAAATCCAAAAACCACGTGGTGGCGTGGTCACCGATCCCGTTTACGTACGATCCTGTCGAGTTGCAGACACAAGGACTACACGCAGGAGAGTGGAAATCTGCAAGTAGAAAAATTTTAGCTTCTATGGTTTTCAAATAAAAAATTATTATATTTCCAAATTTAAATACATTATTCCTCAAAAACTACTGGAGACGCGTGGGATTTTCAACTGCAGTCGGCTGCGCGCTCCCCTGGACATTACTATTTTGATTTTTTTAGATTTTTATTGTTGCTAGTTTTATAGATTTAATTAATTTTATGGAAAATCTTTAAATTTAAATTCTTTTAAAATATTTGTATCGCAGCTATTTAATTTCTATTTTGCATTTTGTAGGCCTTAATTTTCCAAACATTTTGGTAATTTTTTTGTATTTTTGTGACTCGTATTTCCGGAGATATTAAATTTTTTGTGTTTTTTAGACTTAATTCGAAGTTTAATTAATTTATATGAAAATTGACACCAGGACCGGTCCCCTATACCTATTTGAGACCGTATTAAGCCCAAACACCGGCCTAATATCTTCTTTTTTGACGAAGTTGGTGGAAATCCGCCATTTTGGTTTTAATATATTAAACTTCGAATTGCTTTATCTCGGGAACTACGAGGACTAGAAATTTAGGAATTGGACTGCTGGGATCGGAGCTGTTATTATTTTAAGAAAAAATCAGTTTCAGGCATTTTCAGGCCAATACATTTTTTACTGCTGAAACCATTTTCAGGACATAGAGTAGGTCAAGCCGAGCTGCACTGTTAAATTGCCATCTCTCTCCGACATTCGGTTCCGGAGATATCTGCCTTTAAAGTTCGGTTTTGACAGCTCGGCGGCCATATTGGATTACTTTGGTCTGCCATAACTTTGGAACTATAGGTCCTAGAAAATTGCGGATTGCAGAATCGGTTCTGGGAGCTTAGTTTTTATCATATTCCGGAGTTTTAAGCGGATCGGAGCTAAAATTTTTCAGGGTCCTGAAAACGATTTCAGCCGATAGAGCTCATCAGCCTGATTGCGAAAATATAAATCTTGGGTGCTCTACGATCACTAGGAAGGGAGATATCGCTCTTCAAAGTCTATCTTTGACAGATACGCCGCCATCTTGGAAAACTTTAACCTCCAATATCTCCCTGAATATTGGTCGTAGAACAAAGGGGTTTTCACATTTGACCTGTGCCCGCCCCGCCCTATCCACAGCATAAGGTTTCAGGCGCTTTCAGCGACTGAAATTTTTTCAGCCTGAAACTTACACGACCGGATAGATCTCGTCAAGCCCTTTAAGAATATATAAGATACGAGGTTCCTCGGACCAGCGGTTCCGGAGATATTGCGGTTTAACCATATCCAACCGCCATCTTGGATTACAACCAGTATTTTTAAACTGGGATATCTCCGAAACGGTTAGATATAAAAGACTAGTGTTTAGGGTCGTTAGAAAGGGCTTGAGGAGAGCTGTCTACTGGGCACGTCAAAACGACTCTACATAGAGTTTAGAAATTTTAAATTTTTTTTTTTTTTTTATTTTGTTGTTGACACTGAAAAGACGAACCTGTAAAAGTAAGGAATAGATTAAGTAAGTTAAACTGTACAATATTAAACTTTACATATATATATAATACTTACCTGTATCCCGTTGACCGGCGAACTGCCACGACGAACACGACGAACCTGAAAAGGAAAAAGTGTTAAAATTTTATAAATATATACGATTACCTAGTATCTTGCACAGGTTGGAAAGCTAGTAGAAGTGACGATAGCAGGTTTATAACCTTCTCTATTTCGAACCGACATCGGACCTGTGCTGCATATACAGTTTACATCCTTTGTTCTATTTTATTTTATTTTGTGTTTTATTTTATTTTAACTTTTAAATTGGGCTTACCTTTTACGGGTGTCCTACACAAATTCCTGATTGACGCTCTATACACGTCAACCAAGGACTCTGACGTTCCAACCGAGCTATCCTCCGACAATGTCCACCATCAGAACCCCCGAGGGGAAGCAAGGCGGTATGATCCCCAAGCGGATGAGCAGCTCTCCAAATGGGGAGAGTAAGAAAACAGCGTCTCAAGAAGCCGCCCCCCCAGTAGAGAAAACCACCAAAGTTCGGCGCAGTGTGGGGGAAATTGAAGCCCGCACGACAACGACAATCCCAAACCCGCAACAAGAGAGCCAAAGCCAAGGAAGGATGAGGACAAAAATTGCTCCAATAGCACCCGAGAGCAAAGGAGTCCAAAGAGGGAAATCGGTGCCAAAATCGGCGCCCGAGGCCTCAAGATCGCCCAAGCAGATCTCGAAATACGCGAGTAAGGAGACCGAAGCCAAAGCTCTACATGGGAAGGCGAAGCATCAACTGGGGATCAGCCGAAATCTAAAAACGGAGATCAGGGAGGAGGTCACGAGTGCGATAGATAGACTCTATGAAATGGTAAAGGAGTTGGAGGAGGAAGTGAGAACCATGGCAGGAAAAGGGAAAGACAAAATGGACCACCGGACAGGGGAGATGGAAGAGGAACTGAAAAAGAAAGAAATGGATATAAGGAAAAGCATGGAAGAGCAAAACAAGCTTCTGATAGAGCACAGAGAGGAAATGGGAAAGCTGGCAGACACGATTAAAAAGCATCAGGAAGTAATGGAAAGATCCTACGCTAGTGTAACTGCCGGCCTACCAAGGAAACAGCCTCTGGAAACAGCAGCCATGCACTCCCTAGTCGTAACCTCGAAGGACGAGCAGGAAACCGGCGACCAGGTCTTCGAAAAAGTTAGGAAAGTGGTCAATGCTAAGGAGGAAGGAGTGAGAATTGATAGGATTAGAAAAGGCAGGGATAGGAAAATAATAATAGGTTGTAGAGACAGGGAAGAAATAAATAAAGTGAAGGAAAGCATAATGGGAAAGAATGACTTGAGCGTGGAGGAAGTTAAAAACAAAGACCCCCTCGTCATTCTGTACGGAGTCCTCCAAAGCATTACGAACGAGGACTTGATAAAGTTTATCCGGGCTCAAAATAAACACCTGCTCAACGGAATCGAAAAGGAGGATGACCGAATTGAAATCCGTTTCAGACGGAAGGCGAGGAACCCGCTCACATCGCATGTGGTCGCCAGGGTGTCACCGAAGATCTGGCAGCGCCTGACCGAGGCCGGGGCTGTGCACGTCGATGTACAAAGGATAAGAGTGGCTGACCAGTCCCCCCTCATACAGTGCTCTCGCTGTTTGGGGTACGGGCATGGGAAGCGATTCTGTCGTGAGGCCATCGATGTGTGCAGCCACTGCGGAGGACCGCATTTGAGGACGGAGTGCGCCGACTACCTTGCCGACGCCCCCCCCAGCTGCACAAACTGCGTGAAAGAAAGGATAGGAAGAGCGGAACACAACGCCTTTAGCAATGAATGCCCGGTGAGGCGCAAATGGGATGCCCTTGCGAGATCCACCGTGGCGTATTGCTGAGGGCACCCCGTACAGATTCATGCAGACCAACCTCCAGAAAAAACAACTGGCAACCGACGAACTCTTCCTCGAGGCAAGCAAGCGCAGAGTTGCAGTTGTTCTTCTCCAGGAGCCGTACGTGGGCAGGGCTGGAAAACTGAAGAACTACCAGGGGGCAAAGATCTTCCAGAGCGCTGAACAGGGAGGAGGGACAGTCAAGACAGCAATAGCAGTTCTGGATCCAGCACTTGACGTAATCCAGTACCCAAAACTTACCACCAATAACATCACGGTGGTGGGGGTCCAAACCAGCGCCTGGCGGATCACATTTATCTCAGTATACTGGGAAAAGGACCAGCCCATTGACCCGTACTTAGAACACCTGGCGAAGATAGGAGAAGAGCTGGGGACAAGGAGGTTGATAGTGGGGGGTGACGTGAATGCGTGGAACGTGTGGTGGGGGAGCGGGTCCACTAACCATAGAGGGGAGGACGTGCGAAGCGCCTTCGAAGACCTGGGCCTTCAGGTACTCAATACCGGAAACACCCCGACCTTCGACACAATCAGGGGGGATACGCGGTACAGCAGCCACGTCGATGTCACAGCCTGCTCAATGGATCTGCTGAGCCTGGTGGAAGACTGGAGAGTAGAAGAGAACCTCACGAGCTCGGACCATAACGGCATAACATTCAACATACAGCTACACAAATCCAAAGGTACACAAATAGTCCGAACCACCCGACTTTACAACACCAAAAAAGCAAATTGGTCCCAGTTTCATGAGAAACTGGGCCAATTAAAAGCTGAAACACAAACACAATTAGAACAGACACAAAACACAGAACAGTTAGAAACATTAGTAAACACATACACAAAAACAGTAACACTAGCATGCACACACTCAATACCCACAAAAAAGCACACACAAACACTCACCATGCCGTGGTGGTCCGAAGAGCTCGCAAAGTTGAAGAAAGAAGTCACCACCAGGAAGCGAAGAATCCGTTGCGCCGCACCAGTCCGAAGGTCGAGAGTGGTAGAAGAGTACCTGAAAAAGAAAACAGAGTATGAGTCAGAAGCCAAGAAGGCCATGATAAGGAGTTGGAAGGAGTTCTGTGGGAGACAGGATAGGGAGGGGGTATGGGAAGGAATATACAGGGTTATCGGCAGAATGACCAAACGGGAAGAAGATGTTCCACTTGAGGTTGGAGGTATAGTGCTTGACGCCAAAGGTTCTGTGAAACTGCTTGCAGAAACATTTTATCCAGAAGACCTCAGAGATGGCGACAACACCGATCATCGCAGAATCAGAGCTGAAGCAGAAAGAGCAAACGACGAGAAGCAAGATGATCTATGTGACCCGCCGTTTGTGCGGAGCGAGCTGGATACTGCGATAAATGCCTTCAACCCAAGAAAAGCGCCCGGAGCAGACGGCTTTACGGCCGATATATGCAGAGAAGCCGTGAAGAACGACCCAGACCTTTTCCTCCAGATTCTCAACAAATGTCTGGAGCTCGGACACTTCCCTGATTCCTGGAAGGACGCGACAGTTATCGTCTTGCGCAAACCGGGGAAAGACTCGTACACAGTTCCAAAGGCGTACAGACCCATTGGTCTTCTCCCCGTACTTGGGAAAGTTCTGGAGAGGATGTTGGTCGCCCGAATGAAGTTCCATTTGCTGCCGAGGATGAGTACTCGCCAGTTCGGATTCATGCCCCAAAGGTGCACCGAGGACTCCCTCTATACTTTAATGCAACACATTAAACAGAAGTTGAACCAGAAGAAAATGGTAACTTTGGTGTCATTGGATATAGAGGGAGCCTTCGATAGCGCATGGTGGCCAGCCATCAGGGTCCGACTGGCTGAGGAAAGGTGTCCAAGGAACTTGAGGAGGGTGATCGACAGTTATCTCCGGAACCGGAAAGTAAGGGTGAGATACGCCGGGGAGGAACATGCGGTAGAGACTAGTAAGGGATGCGTCCAGGGATCTATAGGTGGCCCACTGCTATGGAACCTACTTCTGGATCCACTCCTGAAGCAGTTAGAGGGAAGAGGAGATTACGTGCAGGCGTTCGCGGACGACGTGGTCCTTGTCTTCGATGGAGAGACCGCACAGGAGATACAGACCAGGGCAAACTCCACGCTGGAACATGTTCGAGAGTGGGGTGTCACGAACAAGCTTAGGTTTGCGCCACATAAAACCATGGCGATGGTAATAACGCGCAAACTTAAGCACGACACCCCACGACTCAGCATGGGCGGAGTCAGCATCGCCATGTCCAGGGAAGTAAAGCTGCTGGGTCTAACCATTGACGACAAGTTGACCTTCAACGCCCATACCGCGAACGTCTGCCGCAAAGCACTGAACCTCTATAAGCAACTGGCGAGGGCGGCTAAGGTCCACTGGGGATTGGAGCCCGAGGTGATAAAAACCATTTACACGGCAGTCGTGGAACCCACGGTCATGTATGCGGCGAGTGCGTGGGCGCCCGCCACAAAGAAGATCGGGATACAGAAGCACCTCAACGCAGTTCAGCGCGGCTTTGCCCAGAAAATGGTGAAAGCCTATAGAACGGTCTCACTAAACTCGGCCCTACTACTCGCTGGGTTGCTTCCATTAGACATCAGAGTCCGGGAAGCAGCCTCGCTTTTTGAGATAAAGAAAGGACACTCCCAGCGAATAGTAGGGGACCGAGAAGTGGAGAAACCGGTGCACTTCACCAACATGCCACACCCCGCGTCGCAGATTGAGGTGGACTTCATATGCCTCGCAGACCGAGCAGCACTCGAACAACACTACACCGGAGAGCTGCACATATTCACGGATGGCAGCAAAATAGAGGGGAAAGTGGGCGCAGCAATATCCGTCTGGGACGGCATCGCGGAAACAAGTACCCGGAAGATGAAACTGGAAGCGTGCTGCTCGGTCTATCAGGCAGAGCTCCTGGCACTGGTGGAGGCGACGGAAAGCGCCAAGAAGAGCTCAAGCCCCAGCTGCAATGTATACTGCGACTCACGATCTGCTCTCGAAGCGGTAACCAGAGCCTCATCCCTGCATCCCCTCGTAGTCAAGACCAGAGCAAACATAGGAAAGCTGAAAGAACAGAACAAAGTACTGAAGCTGTTCTGGATCAAGGCACATGCAGGGCTAGAAGGCAACGAGAGAGCGGACGTGCTAGCGAAAAATGCAGCGCTGCATACGAAGACCAAGGCGAAGTACGATAGCTGTCCGGTTTCATTCGTAAAGCGACAAATCCGTCTGGAGTCGCTTGACGAATGGAACCGGCGGTATCAAAGCGGCGAAACTGCAGGGACAACGAGAGTGTTCTTTCCAGATGCAATACGGGCATTCAGAGTTCTAAGGAAAATGGAAATGGACCCCCTAATGGTACAGCTCCTCACAGGGCACGGCGGATTCTCCTCGTACTTGTATCGCTTCAAGTGCAGGGAGAGTCCGTCGTGCGGTTGCGACCCCGAGGTCGAAGAAAGTGCGCTGCACGTAATAGTAGATTGCCCCATCTATGGTAGACGCAGGTTCGATGTCGAGAATGAGATAGGAATAGAAATAAAAATGGAAAATCTGTGCAAGATATTAGAAAATAAGGAAATCAGGTATAAATTTGCATCCTTCTGTAAGGAAATTGTAAAAAGAGCAAACAAAAGAAATAAAAAGTAGAAATAAGGATTCACTGCCACATATATGTACTATAAATGTGTAAAGTGCCCTAGATAGAAGAAACTGATATTAAATAAGTGTAGCGATAAGTCATTTAGAATAAGTTGTATAGTGTTAAGATAATAGTAAATAACCTTAAATAAAATAGTAGAAATAAGGAACCACTGCCGCATATATGCAATATGCGGAAAGTGCCCTAGAATTAAGATTAGCAGTAAATAAGTAAAATAGATTTTAAAAAACTGTATAACTACTAGAATAGAAAAATAGAAATAAGAAAAATATGTAAGTTTTAAAAAATTATGCCTAAATAAAATAAATAAAGCCTCACCCTATATCCTAGAGACTAAGGTCTCCGATCCTGTCGGAGGACAAAAATAAGATAGCTCGCGGGCCGGGCCGATAGCGCCCGGACAAAAAAAAAAAAAAAAAAAAACCTAACCTAACCTAACCTAACCTAACCTAACCTAACCTAACCTAACCTAACCTAACCTAACCTAACCTAACCTAACCTAACCTAACCTAACCTAACCTAACCTAACCTAACCTAACCTAACCTAACCTAACCTAACCTAACCTAACCTAACCTAACCTAACCTAACCTAACCTAACCTAACCTAACCTAACCTAACCTAACCTAACCTAACCTAACCTAACCTAACCTAACCTAACCTAACCTAACCTAACCTAACCTAACCTAACCTAACCTAACCTAACCTAACCTAACCTAACCTAACCTAACCTAACCTAACCTAACCTAACCTAACCTAACCTAACCTAACCTAACCTAACCTAACCTAACCTAACCTAACCTAACCTAACCTAACCTAACCTAACCTAACCTAACCTAACCTAACCTAACCTAACCTAACCTAACCTAACCTAACCTAACCTAACCTAACCTAACCTAACCTAACCTAACCTAACCTAACCTAACCTAACCTAACCTAACCTAACCTAACCTAACCTAACCTAACCTAACCTAACCTAACCTAACCTAACCTAACCTAACCTAACCTAACCTAACCTAACCTAACCTAACCTAACCTAACCTAACCTAACCTAACCTAACCTAACCTAACCTAACCTAACCTAACCTAACCTAACCTAACCTAACCTAACCTAACCTAACCTAACCGCTACCAGTAAAATTAGAAACATATTAGAAAATTCGCCGGAAATGGCAACTCAACTGAGCCAGAACCAAAATACAAATAATTATGATAATCACGCTCAAACCAGGGAAATAGAAACTATGATGAAAAACCTTGCAGGTGAATTAACAACAAAGATTAATGACATTACTAAAGTCATAAGCTCTGAAACGGGACGGGAACAGTTCTCCACGCAACCGTCTGCCCCCTCATCCCTACCGACCCAATCATATGCCTACGCTGCCAGTAAAAATAACAATCAGACCAAAAGAAGTAACTCAGCGCTGATAATCTCCACATCCAACCCACAAAATAAAGCCAAAATAACTACAGAATGGAAGAAAGAGATAAACTTTAAGCAGGTTAAATATGCTCCAGCGAAAATTATACCTCTATCGGGTAACAAGCTAAGGATGGAGTTTGAAGACAAGCAGCAAAGGGATGAAACAATCCAAAGAATTTCAGAGAATAGTACTATCAAGGCGGAACCGGCTAGGAACCTTAAACCCATGATCATCCTAAAGGGCATATCTAAAGACACCCCACCTGAAGAACTAACCAACACTATCATACAACAAAATGAAATCTTGGAAAACACGGAACCAGCAGAAATAATGATATGTTTCACCAAACCTAACAGAAGCCCTGCATTATACAATGCAGTACTTCGCATCGCCCCGAGAGTATGGCATAATATCACCAAATTAACAAGAGTAAATGTAGATCATATTAAAGTCCATATTGAAGAGTACTCCCCATTCAAACAGTGCCTGAAATGTCTTAAGTTCGGACACACCCAAAGCAAATGCACTGCCGAAATTGATCACTGTGCACACTGTGCCGAAACGGGACACACCCACAAGACCTGCCCCCGTAGCAAAGAACCTAGCAAATGCTATAATTGCAACAAACAAAATGAAAATAATAGTGCTAATCCAAATAAAAATACGGCGCACCGCGCCACCTCTCACCTCTGCCCTGGAATTAGGGCCATGAAAATAAAATTGTCAAAACGTACCGATTATGAGTAATAGAGCAAATAACGCAAACAATATAAAAGTTATACAATGCAATACCGCTAGGGGATATCAGGCACATCAGGAAATGTTAGCATACATCGAAAAGAACGAAATTCAAATTATACTCCTTACAGAGCCCTACACCTCCAACAAATCCATGATAATCAACAATGTCCCAGGATACAAGATCTATCAATATCCCAAACCTAATCAAAGCAAGAAAATTAAAGCATGTATACTAATTAAAGATGGAACTGGGGCAACCTTGGGCAATGCTGAACACTCATCACCAAATTTATGCTCAGTCAGCTTAAAAACCACAAAGGGAAATATAAACATCACTTGCGTTTATGTAGAACCAAACATAGATAAACATAACACTATGGACAGACTGGACGTGCTACTACAAGGCCGAGATAACAACACACACATTATCGGAGGAGACTTCAATGGCTGGCACCACATATGGGGATCCCCCAAAACTAATTCAAGAGGATTAAAAATCACCGAAATCATGGTAGCTCATGACCTACTCATATGCAACACTGGCAACATAAACACATTTGAAACAACTACTAATAACAATTTGCGCGGCTCTATTATTGATATCACACTTATAAAAGCCTCCACCACAAATCAGATTAATGAATGGAGGGTTAACAAAGACATCTGCCCCTCATCTGATCACCATGGCATTGAATTCGTTTTTACTCTTGCGAAACAACAGGTTACAATCAAAAAAAGAAATACATCCACATTCTTATTTAACAACAAAATAATAAAGGACTGGGACCCAATTGGCAAAGTAATAAAGGAGGAAATGGACAAGGCAAATCTTACATCCATCCCAATAACAGAATTAGACGCATCTGGAATAGATAAATACATATCAGAAATCACAAGCACCATCCAAGGGGTGTGCCGCAAAATGATAAAGAAGCCGAAACGCACTGCCAACAAACATCCCTGGTGGACAGACGAACTCGAACAAATGAAAAAGGAAGTAATCAGAAGCCACCACCTACTTCACCACCTCAACGCCAGGAAACTTCCCATGGAAGAAGCCTTAAAAGCCAACAAAGAGCTAAGAAACAAATACGCTGAAACCATCAGAAATACCTCCACAAATAACTTTAAAGATTTCTGCAGCAAGCAAGGTAAAGAAGATGTGTGGTCCCTCACCAATAGACTTTTAAAAAATGCTTCTCCTACACAACCACCGTCAACAATCAAAACAGATAATGGCGAATACACCACCAACAGTCTTGACACCGCCAAGGAGTTCCTTAAAAGGTTCTATCCCAATGATAACGACGACACCGACACAGATGAACAGCAAGTAAATAGAAGCAGAGCCAAGGAAATACCCAATACTCCTGATGAACCACCCTTCACTATACAGGAGATACTCCACTGCCTGGATGGCATGAATCCAAACAGAGCCCCAGGTATGGACCACCTCACCTCGAATATTTGTCTATGCTTTGCTAAGGCGCTACCAGAAATCATCCTCGACATACTAAATAGATGCCTACAACTGGGGTACTTCCCAATACAATGGAAGCGCGCGTATGTCAGGATAATTCCTAAGCCTGGGAAATCCGACTATACGGAAACTGCATCATATAGACCCATCGGGCTAATAAATGTTTTCGGAAAACTCCTAGAAAAAATTATAATCAAAAGATTAAATCACCACATGTATACCACAAACTCATTCAACGAGGCGCAGTACGGATTTAAAGAGCAAAAATCAACGATTGAAGCTTTACATAAAATCACCAACGAGATAAACATACACAAACACAACCACCAACAAATTATAGCTGTGTCACTAGATATACAAGCTGCATTCGACCATGCCTGGTGGCCAGCAATACTCAACCGGTTACAACACACTAAATGCCCCAAAAACATTTACGTTATAATACAAAGCTATCTTTCTGATAGGGGTGTAACAATAGATTTAGCTGAATGCCAAGAGTCCAAAGAACAGAACAGAGGATGTATCCAGGGATCTGTATGTGGCCCAACGCTATGGAACATGATCCTGGATGAACTCTTGGAAACTAAACTGCCGGAGGGATGCAGAGTGCAGGCATTTGCGGATGATGTGTTTCTGTTGGCCCATGGAAAGAACCTCACAATGCTGGAAAGCAACGTTAACCAAGCACTGGAAATCATTCAAAACTGGGGAGAAAAGGTTAAACTTAAATTTGGACCCAATAAAACAACAGCCATTGCCTTCACAAGGAAAGCTAAAACAATAAAAGTAATAATGAACAACCAACATATCAAGCTATCCAACACTGTCAAAGTCCTAGGAGTAATAATAGACGATAGACTCAAATTCACCCAGCATGTTGAATATGCCATAGGAAAGGCTCAAAAAATTTACTTCAAGTTAGCCAAATTTGTCAGACCCACTTGGGGAGTACATGCGGACAACATTAGAATCATATACAAGCAAGTTATCGAACCAATAATCATCTACGCCGCCAGCATATGGAAACCAGCATTAAATTACAAACATATTAAAAGAAAACTCTCCTCTCTCCAGAGGAAATTTGCAATAAAAATAATAAAAGGCTTTAGAACTATTAACACAGTACACTCAGTAGCACTCGCTGGCCTCACCCCACTATACACCAAGGCTGAGGAATACGCTGACAATGAAATAACAAAGATCCTAACCACCAGCAGACACCTGCCAGACGACGTTACTCTGGAACAACCTGAGAAACCAAGAAACATGATACATCCGGCAAACCGGAAATATATAGAGTTTAGATTAGCTGAAAGCCAAGCTGAAATTGACGAAATTATCAATCCTAATAGACAACACATTATATACACAGATGGCAGTAAGCACGGGGGAAAGGTGGGAGCTGCCTACATAGCCTACAGCCCCAATAACACAAAAACAGTTAAGAAAATCAAACTGCACGATGCATGTTCGGTGTATCAAGCTGAGCTAATGGCAATCAAAGAGGCTGTAAAATGGGCCTCTGCTAAGACTATAAAAAACATTGCCATACTATCTGATAGCAAATCTGGACTGCAGGAGGTATCAAATCCTAACAGCACTAACCGGATGGTAGTAGATATACACAAAACAATTCTCCAACACGAAATGGATGTACAATTCATATGGATAAGGGCACACACGGGAATCGAAGGGAATGAGGAGGCTGATATTGCGGCTAAGAGCGCTGCCGAAAGCCACTGTGCATCTTCACATAACAAATTCCCCATTAGTTATATAAAAAGCATAAACAAGTCTCATAGTTTAAAAACTGCTGAAGAAATTTATTCCTCAAATACTAAGGGCCCCATACTTAAGGAATGGTGTCCAACGCTTACAGATCTACATAAAATATTAGAACACATAAAGCCCTCATTTGCGGTAACTCAAATTCTCACGGGACATGGATATAACAAACAATATTTACATAGATTTAAAATCACTAATGATAACTTCTGTCCGTGCGACAATCAAACAATACAGACTAACGAACACCTAATAAAACAATGCCCCCGTTTCCAGAGAACGCGTCTAGACCTAAATATTGTGGCCGACAACCTTAAGATCAATCCGTATGATCTGCAACAAATAATCACTAAAGAATCCACTAAAGAAGCATTCCTTAACCATATTAATTACATAATTAAGAAATTAAAAAGCTTTAATAATACTTGAAATAAATTGAAATAATTAATCACTAAATAATAATATGAAAAAAAAAAAAAAAAAAAAAAAAAAAAAATAGAAACCAAGTTTAATAATTATGTTACAATTTTTATTTTTATTTATATGTATTAATTAACTTAATTCTTCATTGTAACTATAATAACTATAAATACTTATAATATTCTACTCAACTAATTGAAATTAAAACAAAAACTAAAGAAATAAAGAAATAGCGTGTAAATACCAAATTCAAATGTTAACTACAACAACATTAATGTATGAGATGCACGTAGTAGTAAATAGCTTGTGATCTCAATAATACACTCCCCAGGGCAAGGGAGTACTTGCTCTGGGAAAAAAAAAAAAAAAAAAAAAAAAAACCTAACCTAACCTAACCTAACCTAACCTAACCTAACCTAACCTAACCTAACCTAACCTAACCTAACCTAACCTAACCTAACCTAACCTAACCTAACCTAACCTAACCTAACCTAACCTAACCTAACCTAACCTAACCTAACCGACCTTCTAGATACCCCCTTACCCGACAACTGCCATATACAGGCATACGCAGATGACGTCCTTCTCGTAGTCTCCGCCCCCAACATCACCCAACTAGAGCTCAACGCAAACAGATCCCTTCAGATCATTTCTAAATGGGGATTCACCAATAAGCTCGACTTTGCACCGGAGAAAACCCAGATGGTTGCATTCACACCCAAGGCCAAAATGGCTCAAATCACATTCTCTCACAACACTCAACTTACCTTCACCAACCACTTTAAACTTCTTGGCGTCACCATTGATCAGAACCTTAAATTCATTCTGCACAGCAAAAACATCACCACCAAAGCCCAGAAACTCTACCTCCGACTCTGCCAATTCATCCGCCCGACCTGGGGAGTACATCAACAGAATGTCGAGGTAATTTATGAGTGCGTAATCGAACCTACCATCACCTACGCTGCAGAAATCTGGGGAGGAGCCACCAAATATGAAGTGGTCAAACATGCCCTCCGAAGACTACAAAGAGGGTTTGCCATCAAGGCCATACGTGGCTTCCGCACCATCCCCACCACTGCAAGTATAGCGCTAGCAGGCTTCACACCGTTAGATGTAAAAGTCAACGAGATATCTAACATAGAGAATGCTAAGAGACGCGGCATGACACCTTACCTGCCATCGGACATCCCCCTCGAGCGACTTATACATCCTCGACAACTAGCACACCCGGCCCTCCGGAAAGCCCCCAACACCTCAATCACACAAATTGACGATGAGGAACTCAGCACACTCCTGCAAACCCCGGATACCACTTACATATACACCGACGGCAGCAAGCATGACGGAATGGTAGGTGCTGCAGCCGTCATCCACCACCCTAACAACAAGAAAACTACCATAAAACATAAACTCCACAACAGCTGCTCGGTCTTCCAGGCTGAGTGCCTCGCAATAGAAAGGGCATGCGCTCTCTGCCTCACCCAGCAAAAACAACAACTAAATCTAATAATTCTATCCGATTCCAAGTCAACTATCCAAGAAATAAATAATGTCAACAGCCTACATCCAATTATTAATAAAATTCATATACACATCACCAATATAGAAACCTCAGGCACTATACAATTTGTATGGATAAAGGCGCACAGTGGCATAGAAGGCAACGAGGAGGCCGATGCAGAAGCCAAGAAGGCAGCATCGCTGCACAACCGCCCCTCCTATTACCATTTCCCTATCAGCTACCATAAAACAAAACTCAGAACCGATATCAATCAAATAAGCAACAATATTTACACCTCCTCGCTAACAGGAATGCACACCAAAGAATGGCTACCCAACATCACCAGTATACAAGCGCTAAGAGAGATCTTACGCCCCAACTTCGTACTTACACAGATCCTGACTGGCCATGGGTATCATAAAGATTACCTTTACAGATTCAAAATTACAGCGGACAATCTCTGCCCATGCGACCGGTCAACCATTCAAACCATCAATCATCTTATACAAGAGTGCCCCAGATATATGAACGATAGACGCGACCATGAAATTATATGCGATGCCATAAGAACTGCTCCATATATACTTTCCGATCTACTAACTAAAGAAACGGCCATAGAATCATTTATGCGCCTCACCACCAAAATTATCACTACATTAAAAAAGTTCAATTCCACTTAAAGTCACTATATTTTTATATATATCTCAACATTTTAATCTCAATTTAAAATTCACATCAACAAATTATATCTTTATTAGTATTTTATATAAAATATTTATTGAATTACATTTAATAACACAGCTCTATCCTCTAAATTTGTGAAACACTTCATTTACTTAAAACAATGGACCCAGCCGCCTGTATCACTTGCGGGGACTGGATAATCCAGATAATACAGTATATAAAGGCTAACACCCTGCGATGGCGGGTGCCTTTATTAAAAAAAAAAAAAAAAAAAAAAAAAACCTAACCTAACCTAACCTAACCTAACCTAACCTAACCTAACCTAACCTAACCTAACCTTTTTTTTTTTTTTTTTTTTTTTTTTTGACAAGGTGGAAAATGCATTACGCATTCGACCCCCCGCCTTGGGAGCGGCGGGGAGGATATGTGGGACTCCCTCATCTCCCCTTCTCATTATGAGAAGGGGTAGAGAGGTTTACCCACTAAAAACCACCTTGGCGTACCCTCGCACTCCGGTTACTCGGGCACCGTGGAACCCGCTCTAAGCATTCTCCACGGTGCCCACCGGTCGCCCCGGCCTCTGCCAGGGCTTCCCGCGTCAATGGGGGGGATGGCCGAATACGCATGGCCACCCCCCAGACCGCCGAGTGACTTGTCACGGCAGGCGGAGGTCTCCCATCCTCCGCCCGCAGTCACTAAGGGTTAAGGCGCGCGGCAAACTGCCGCCGCCTCAACCCCGGCCGCCTACGCCGGAGGGGGTGCGCGAGAGGATCATCCTCGCGCCCCCAACCTAACCTAACCTAACCTAACCTAACCTAACCTAACCTAACCTAACCTAACCTAACCTAACCTAACCTAACCTAACCTAACCTAACCTAACCTAACCTAACCTAACCTAACCTAACCTAACCTAACCTAACCTAACCTAACCTAACCTAACCTAACCTAACCCATCGATATCTTCGCGAAATATTGATATTTTTATCTAGTTTCTTTGGCCAACATTACAAATTTTTCAATATCTCTGCGACTGTTGCCAAATAATATCACCACTTGATACTGAAAATAAATATTTTCATAGAAAAAATTTGAAAATTTTTGGTTTTTATCAAAAATTTCACTTACCTTGTATTCCGGCTGTCAGAGTTTTCACGTCGATCAGGTGCAGCACGGCGAGGCGCGTCCTCCGGTACCATCCGCACTGCCACTCGTTCACCGAAACCTGAAAAAAATCAAAATTTAATCATCAAATTTCATTAAAAACACACATTTTTCCAAATTTTCACCAAATTTTCCATCGAAACTTTCTAGATTTTCACATAATCCTGTCCGTCTTGATCGCCCGCAACTTTTGACACCACTCGCGGCGCGATCGGAGCGAAAAATTTGACTATTTTTGAAAATACCTAAATTTCATATAACGTTAAAGTCCACCTAAGCGTGTACAACACGAAATATAAACATCGATATCTTCGCGAAATATTGATATTTTTATCTAGTTTCTTTGGCCAACATTACAAATTTTTCAATATCTCTGCGACTGTTGCCAAATAATATCACCACTTGATACTGAAAATAAATATTTTCATAGAAAAAATTTGAAAATTTTTGGTTTTTATCAAAAATTTCACTTACCTTGTATTCCGGCTGTCAGAGTTTTCACGTCGATCAGGTGCAGCACGGCGAGGCGCGTCCTCCGGTACCATCCGCACTGCCACTCGTTCACCGAAACCTGAAAAAATCAAAATTTAATCATCAAATTTCATTAAAAACACACATTTTTCCAAATTTTCACCAAATTTTCCATCGAAACTTTCTAGATTTTCACATAATCCTGTCCGTCTTGATCGCCCGCAACTTTTGACACCACTCGCGGCGCGATCGGAGCGAAAAATTTGACTATTTTTGAAAATACCTAAATTTCATATAACGTTAAAGTCCACCTAAGCGTGTACAACACGAAATATAAACATCGATATCTTCGCGAAATATTGATATTTTTATCTAGTTTCTTTGGCCAACATTACAAATTTTTCAATATCTCTGCGACTGTTGCCAAATAATATCACCACTTGATACTGAAAATAAATATTTTCATAGAAAAAATTTGAAAATTTTTGGTTTTTATCAAAAATTTCACTTACCTTGTATTCCGGCTGTCAGAGTTTTCACGTCGATCAGGTGCAGCACGGCGAGGCGCGTCCTCCGGTACCATCCGCACTGCCACTCGTTCACCGAAACCTGAAAAAAATCAAAATTTAATCATCAAATTTCATTAAAAACACACATTTTTCCAAATTTTCACCAAATTTTCCATCGAAACTTTCTAGATTTTCACATAATCCTGTCCGTCTTGATCGCCCGCAACTTTTGACACCACTCGCGGCGCGATCGGAGCGAAAAATTTGACTATTTTTGAAAATACCTAAATTTCATATAACGTTAAAGTCCACCTAAGCGTGTACAACACGAAATATAAACATCGATATCTTCGCGAAATATTGATATTTTTATCTAGTTTCTTTGGCCAACATTACAAATTTTTCAATATCTCTGCGACTGTTGCCAAATAATATCACCACTTGATACTGAAAATAAATATTTTCATAGAAAAAATTTGAAAATTTTTGGTTTTTATCAAAAATTTCACTTACCTTGTATTCCGGCTGTCAGAGTTTTCACGTCGATCAGGTGCAGCACGGCGAGGCGCGTCCTCCGGTACCATCCGCACTGCCACTCGTTCACCGAAACCTGAAAAAATCAAAATTTAATCATCAAATTTCATTAAAAACACACATTTTTCCAAATTTTCACCAAATTTTCCATCGAAACTTTCTAGATTTTCACATAATCCTGTCCGTCTTGATCGCCCGCAACTTTTGACACCACTCGCGGCGCGATCGGAGCGAAAAATTTGACTATTTTTGAAAATACCTAAATTTCATATAACGTTAAAGTCCACCTAAGCGTGTACAACACGAAATATAAACATCGATATCTTCGCGAAATATTGATATTTTTATCTAGTTTCTTTGGCCAACATTACAAATTTTTCAATATCTCTGCGACTGTTGCCAAATAATATCACCACTTGATACTGAAAATAAATATTTTCATAGAAAAAATTTGAAAATTTTTGGTTTTTATCAAAAATTTCACTTACCTTGTATTCCGGCTGTCAGAGTTTTCACGTCGATCAGGTGCAGCACGGCGAGGCGCGTCCTCCGGTACCATCCGCACTGCCACTCGTTCACCGAAACCTGAAAAAAATCAAAATTTAATCATCAAATTTCATTAAAAACACACATTTTTCCAAATTTTCACCAAATTTTCCATCGAAACTTTCTAGATTTTCACATAATCCTGTCCGTCTTGATCGCCCGCAACTTTTGACACCACTCGCGGCGCGATCGGAGCGAAAAATTTGACTATTTTTGAAAATACCTAAATTTCATATAACGTTAAAGTCCACCTAAGCGTGTACAACACGAAATATAAACATCGATATCTTCGCGAAATATTGATATTTTTATCTAGTTTCTTTGGCCAACATTACAAATTTTTCAATATCTCTGCGACTGTTGCCAAATAATATCACCACTTGATACTGAAAATAAATATTTTCATAGAAAAAATTTGAAAATTTTTGGTTTTTATCAAAAATTTCACTTACCTTGTATTCCGGCTGTCAGAGTTTTCACGTCGATCAGGTGCAGCACGGCGAGGCGCGTCCTCCGGTACCATCCGCACTGCCACTCGTTCACCGAAACCTGAAAAAATCAAAATTTAATCATCAAATTTCATTAAAAACACACATTTTTCCAAATTTTCACCAAATTTTCCATCGAAACTTTCTAGATTTTCACATAATCCTGTCCGTCTTGATCGCCCGCAACTTTTGACACCACTCGCGGCGCGATCGGAGCGAAAAATTTGACTATTTTTGAAAATACCTAAATTTCATATAACGTTAAAGTCCACCTAAGCGTGTACAACACGAAATATAAACATCGATATCTTCGCGAAATATTGATATTTTTATCTAGTTTCTTTGGCCAACATTACAAATTTTTCAATATCTCTGCGACTGTTGCCAAATAATATCACCACTTGATACTGAAAATAAATATTTTCATAGAAAAAATTTGAAAATTTTTGGTTTTTATCAAAAATTTCACTTACCTTGTATTCCGGCTGTCAGAGTTTTCACGTCGATCAGGTGCAGCACGGCGAGGCGCGTCCTCCGGTACCATCCGCACTGCCACTCGTTCACCGAAACCTGAAAAAAATCAAAATTTAATCATCAAATTTCATTAAAAACACACATTTTTCCAAATTTTCACCAAATTTTCCATCGAAACTTTCTAGATTTTCACATAATCCTGTCCGTCTTGATCGCCCGCAACTTTTGACACCACTCGCGGCGCGATCGGAGCGAAAAATTTGACTATTTTTGAAAATACCTAAATTTCATATAACGTTAAAGTCCACCTAAGCGTGTACAACACGAAATATAAACATCGATATCTTCGCGAAATATTGATATTTTTATCTAGTTTCTTTGGCCAACATTACAAATTTTTCAATATCTCTGCGACTGTTGCCAAATAATATCACCACTTGATACTGAAAATAAATATTTTCATAGAAAAAATTTGAAAATTTTTGGTTTTTATCAAAAATTTCACTTACCTTGTATTCCGGCTGTCAGAGTTTTCACGTCGATCAGGTGCAGCACGGCGAGGCGCGTCCTCCGGTACCATCCGCACTGCCACTCGTTCACCGAAACCTGAAAAAATCAAAATTTAATCATCAAATTTCATTAAAAACACACATTTTTCCAAATTTTCACCAAATTTTCCATCGAAACTTTCTAGATTTTCACATAATCCTGTCCGTCTTGATCGCCCGCAACTTTTGACACCACTCGCGGCGCGATCGGAGCGAAAAATTTGACTATTTTTGAAAATACCTAAATTTCATATAACGTTAAAGTCCACCTAAGCGTGTACAACACGAAATATAAACATCGATATCTTCGCGAAATATTGATATTTTTATCTAGTTTCTTTGGCCAACATTACAAATTTTTCAATATCTCTGCGACTGTTGCCAAATAATATCACCACTTGATACTGAAAATAAATATTTTCATAGAAAAAATTTGAAAATTTTTGGTTTTTATCAAAAATTTCACTTACCTTGTATTCCGGCTGTCAGAGTTTTCACGTCGATCAGGTGCAGCACGGCGAGGCGCGTCCTCCGGTACCATCCGCACTGCCACTCGTTCACCGAAACCTGAAAAAAATCAAAATTTAATCATCAAATTTCATTAAAAACACACATTTTTCCAAATTTTCACCAAATTTTCCATCGAAACTTTCTAGATTTTCACATAATCCTGTCCGTCTTGATCGCCCGCAACTTTTGACACCACTCGCGGCGCGATCGGAGCGAAAAATTTGACTATTTTTGAAAATACCTAAATTTCATATAACGTTAAAGTCCACCTAAGCGTGTACAACACGAAATATAAACATCGATATCTTCGCGAAATATTGATATTTTTATCTAGTTTCTTTGGCCAACATTACAAATTTTTCAATATCTCTGCGACTGTTGCCAAATAATATCACCACTTGATACTGAAAATAAATATTTTCATAGAAAAAATTTGAAAATTTTTGGTTTTTATCAAAAATTTCACTTACCTTGTATTCCGGCTGTCAGAGTTTTCACGTCGATCAGGTGCAGCACGGCGAGGCGCGTCCTCCGGTACCATCCGCACTGCCACTCGTTCACCGAAACCTGAAAAAATCAAAATTTAATCATCAAATTTCATTAAAAACACACATTTTTCCAAATTTTCACCAAATTTTCCATCGAAACTTTCTAGATTTTCACATAATCCTGTCCGTCTTGATCGCCCGCAACTTTTGACACCACTCGCGGCGCGATCGGAGCGAAAAATTTGACTATTTTTGAAAATACCTAAATTTCATATAACGTTAAAGTCCACCTAAGCGTGTACAACACGAAATATAAACATCGATATCTTCGCGAAATATTGATATTTTTATCTAGTTTCTTTGGCCAACATTACAAATTTTTCAATATCTCTGCGACTGTTGCCAAATAATATCACCACTTGATACTGAAAATAAATATTTTCATAGAAAAAATTTGAAAATTTTTGGTTTTTATCAAAAATTTCACTTACCTTGTATTCCGGCTGTCAGAGTTTTCACGTCGATCAGGTGCAGCACGGCGAGGCGCGTCCTCCGGTACCATCCGCACTGCCACTCGTTCACCGAAACCTGAAAAAATCAAAATTTAATCATCAAATTTCATTAAAAACACACATTTTTCCAAATTTTCACCAAATTTTCCATCGAAACTTTCTAGATTTTCACATAATCCTGTCCGTCTTGATCGCCCGCAACTTTTGACACCACTCGCGGCGCGATCGGAGCGAAAAATTTGACTATTTTTGAAAATACCTAAATTTCATATAACGTTAAAGTCCACCTAAGCGTGTACAACACGAAATATAAACATCGATATCTTCGCGAAATATTGATATTTTTATCTAGTTTCTTTGGCCAACATTACAAATTTTTCAATATCTCTGCGACTGTTGCCAAATAATATCACCACTTGATACTGAAAATAAATATTTTCATAGAAAAAATTTGAAAATTTTTGGTTTTTATCAAAAATTTCACTTACCTTGTATTCCGGCTGTCAGAGTTTTCACGTCGATCAGGTGCAGCACGGCGAGGCGCGTCCTCCGGTACCATCCGCACTGCCACTCGTTCACCGAAACCTGAAAAAATCAAAATTTAATCATCAAATTTCATTAAAAACACACATTTTTCCAAATTTTCACCAAATTTTCCATCGAAACTTTCTAGATTTTCACATAATCCTGTCCGTCTTGATCGCCCGCAACTTTTGACACCACTCGCGGCGCGATCGGAGCGAAAAATTTGACTATTTTTGAAAATACCTAAATTTCATATAACGTTAAAGTCCACCTAAGCGTGTACAACACGAAATATAAACATCGATATCTTCGCGAAATATTGATATTTTTATCTAGTTTCTTTGGCCAACATTACAAATTTTTCAATATCTCTGCGACTGTTGCCAAATAATATCACCACTTGATACTGAAAATAAATATTTTCATAGAAAAAATTTGAAAATTTTTGGTTTTTATCAAAAATTTCACTTACCTTGTATTCCGGCTGTCAGAGTTTTCACGTCGATCAGGTGCAGCACGGCGAGGCGCGTCCTCCGGTACCATCCGCACTGCCACTCGTTCACCGAAACCTGAAAAAAATCAAAATTTAATCATCAAATTTCATTAAAAACACACATTTTTCCAAATTTTCACCAAATTTTCCATCGAAACTTTCTAGATTTTCACATAATCCTGTCCGTCTTGATCGCCCGCAACTTTTGACACCACTCGCGGCGCGATCGGAGCGAAAAATTTGACTATTTTTGAAAATACCTAAATTTCATATAACGTTAAAGTCCACCTAAGCGTGTACAACACGAAATATAAACATCGATATCTTCGCGAAATATTGATATTTTTATCTAGTTTCTTTGGCCAACATTACAAATTTTTCAATATCTCTGCGACTGTTGCCAAATAATATCACCACTTGATACTGAAAATAAATATTTTCATAGAAAAAATTTGAAAATTTTTGGTTTTTATCAAAAATTTCACTTACCTTGTATTCCGGCTGTCAGAGTTTTCACGTCGATCAGGTGCAGCACGGCGAGGCGCGTCCTCCGGTACCATCCGCACTGCCACTCGTTCACCGAAACCTGAAAAAATCAAAATTTAATCATCAAATTTCATTAAAAACACACATTTTTCCAAATTTTCACCAAATTTTCCATCGAAACTTTCTAGATTTTCACATAATCCTGTCCGTCTTGATCGCCCGCAACTTTTGACACCACTCGCGGCGCGATCGGAGCGAAAAATTTGACTATTTTTGAAAATACCTAAATTTCATATAACGTTAAAGTCCACCTAAGCGTGTACAACACGAAATATAAACATCGATATCTTCGCGAAATATTGATATTTTTATCTAGTTTCTTTGGCCAACATTACAAATTTTTCAATATCTCTGCGACTGTTGCCAAATAATATCACCACTTGATACTGAAAATAAATATTTTCATAGAAAAAATTTGAAAATTTTTGGTTTTTATCAAAAATTTCACTTACCTTGTATTCCGGCTGTCAGAGTTTTCACGTCGATCAGGTGCAGCACGGCGAGGCGCGTCCTCCGGTACCATCCGCACTGCCACTCGTTCACCGAAACCTGAAAAAAATCAAAATTTAATCATCAAATTTCATTAAAAACACACATTTTTCCAAATTTTCACCAAATTTTCCATCGAAACTTTCTAGATTTTCACATAATCCTGTCCGTCTTGATCGCCCGCAACTTTTGACACCACTCGCGGCGCGATCGGAGCGAAAAATTTGACTATTTTTGAAAATACCTAAATTTCATATAACGTTAAAGTCCACCTAAGCGTGTACAACACGAAATATAAACATCGATATCTTCGCGAAATATTGATATTTTTATCTAGTTTCTTTGGCCAACATTACAAATTTTTCAATATCTCTGCGACTGTTGCCAAATAATATCACCACTTGATACTGAAAATAAATATTTTCATAGAAAAAATTTGAAAATTTTTGGTTTTTATCAAAAATTTCACTTACCTTGTATTCCGGCTGTCAGAGTTTTCACGTCGATCAGGTGCAGCACGGCGAGGCGCGTCCTCCGGTACCATCCGCACTGCCACTCGTTCACCGAAACCTGAAAAAATCAAAATTTAATCATCAAATTTCATTAAAAACACACATTTTTCCAAATTTTCACCAAATTTTCCATCGAAACTTTCTAGATTTTCACATAATCCTGTCCGTCTTGATCGCCCGCAACTTTTGACACCACTCGCGGCGCGATCGGAGCGAAAAATTTGACTATTTTTGAAAATACCTAAATTTCATATAACGTTAAAGTCCACCTAAGCGTGTACAACACGAAATATAAACATCGATATCTTCGCGAAATATTGATATTTTTATCTAGTTTCTTTGGCCAACATTACAAATTTTTCAATATCTCTGCGACTGTTGCCAAATAATATCACCACTTGATACTGAAAATAAATATTTTCATAGAAAAAATTTGAAAATTTTTGGTTTTTATCAAAAATTTCACTTACCTTGTATTCCGGCTGTCAGAGTTTTCACGTCGATCAGGTGCAGCACGGCGAGGCGCGTCCTCCGGTACCATCCGCACTGCCACTCGTTCACCGAAACCTGAAAAAAATCAAAATTTAATCATCAAATTTCATTAAAAACACACATTTTTCCAAATTTTCACCAAATTTTCCATCGAAACTTTCTAGATTTTCACATAATCCTGTCCGTCTTGATCGCCCGCAACTTTTGACACCACTCGCGGCGCGATCGGAGCGAAAAATTTGACTATTTTTGAAAATACCTAAATTTCATATAACGTTAAAGTCCACCTAAGCGTGTACAACACGAAATATAAACATCGATATCTTCGCGAAATATTGATATTTTTATCTAGTTTCTTTGGCCAACATTACAAATTTTTCAATATCTCTGCGACTGTTGCCAAATAATATCACCACTTGATACTGAAAATAAATATTTTCATAGAAAAAATTTGAAAATTTTTGGTTTTTATCAAAAATTTCACTTACCTTGTATTCCGGCTGTCAGAGTTTTCACGTCGATCAGGTGCAGCACGGCGAGGCGCGTCCTCCGGTACCATCCGCACTGCCACTCGTTCACCGAAACCTGAAAAAATCAAAATTTAATCATCAAATTTCATTAAAAACACACATTTTTCCAAATTTTCACCAAATTTTCCATCGAAACTTTCTAGATTTTCACATAATCCTGTCCGTCTTGATCGCCCGCAACTTTTGACACCACTCGCGGCGCGATCGGAGCGAAAAATTTGACTATTTTTGAAAATACCTAAATTTCATATAACGTTAAAGTCCACCTAAGCGTGTACAACACGAAATATAAACATCGATATCTTCGCGAAATATTGATATTTTTATCTAGTTTCTTTGGCCAACATTACAAATTTTTCAATATCTCTGCGACTGTTGCCAAATAATATCACCACTTGATACTGAAAATAAATATTTTCATAGAAAAAATTTGAAAATTTTTGGTTTTTATCAAAAATTTCACTTACCTTGTATTCCGGCTGTCAGAGTTTTCACGTCGATCAGGTGCAGCACGGCGAGGCGCGTCCTCCGGTACCATCCGCACTGCCACTCGTTCACCGAAACCTGAAAAAAATCAAAATTTAATCATCAAATTTCATTAAAAACACACATTTTTCCAAATTTTCACCAAATTTTCCATCGAAACTTTCTAGATTTTCACATAATCCTGTCCGTCTTGATCGCCCGCAACTTTTGACACCACTCGCGGCGCGATCGGAGCGAAAAATTTGACTATTTTTGAAAATACCTAAATTTCATATAACGTTAAAGTCCACCTAAGCGTGTACAACACGAAATATAAACATCGATATCTTCGCGAAATATTGATATTTTTATCTAGTTTCTTTGGCCAACATTACAAATTTTTCAATATCTCTGCGACTGTTGCCAAATAATATCACCACTTGATACTGAAAATAAATATTTTCATAGAAAAAATTTGAAAATTTTTGGTTTTTATCAAAAATTTCACTTACCTTGTATTCCGGCTGTCAGAGTTTTCACGTCGATCAGGTGCAGCACGGCGAGGCGCGTCCTCCGGTACCATCCGCACTGCCACTCGTTCACCGAAACCTGAAAAAATCAAAATTTAATCATCAAATTTCATTAAAAACACACATTTTTCCAAATTTTCACCAAATTTTCCATCGAAACTTTCTAGATTTTCACATAATCCTGTCCGTCTTGATCGCCCGCAACTTTTGACACCACTCGCGGCGCGATCGGAGCGAAAAATTTGACTATTTTTGAAAATACCTAAATTTCATATAACGTTAAAGTCCACCTAAGCGTGTACAACACGAAATATAAACATCGATATCTTCGCGAAATATTGATATTTTTATCTAGTTTCTTTGGCCAACATTACAAATTTTTCAATATCTCTGCGACTGTTGCCAAATAATATCACCACTTGATACTGAAAATAAATATTTTCATAGAAAAAATTTGAAAATTTTTGGTTTTTATCAAAAATTTCACTTACCTTGTATTCCGGCTGTCAGAGTTTTCACGTCGATCAGGTGCAGCACGGCGAGGCGCGTCCTCCGGTACCATCCGCACTGCCACTCGTTCACCGAAACCTGAAAAAAATCAAAATTTAATCATCAAATTTCATTAAAAACACACATTTTTCCAAATTTTCACCAAATTTTCCATCGAAACTTTCTAGATTTTCACATAATCCTGTCCGTCTTGATCGCCCGCAACTTTTGACACCACTCGCGGCGCGATCGGAGCGAAAAATTTGACTATTTTTGAAAATACCTAAATTTCATATAACGTTAAAGTCCACCTAAGCGTGTACAACACGAAATATAAACATCGATATCTTCGCGAAATATTGATATTTTTATCTAGTTTCTTTGGCCAACATTACAAATTTTTCAATATCTCTGCGACTGTTGCCAAATAATATCACCACTTGATACTGAAAATAAATATTTTCATAGAAAAAATTTGAAAATTTTTGGTTTTTATCAAAAATTTCACTTACCTTGTATTCCGGCTGTCAGAGTTTTCACGTCGATCAGGTGCAGCACGGCGAGGCGCGTCCTCCGGTACCATCCGCACTGCCACTCGTTCACCGAAACCTGAAAAAAATCAAAATTTAATCATCAAATTTCATTAAAAACACACATTTTTCCAAATTTTCACCAAATTTTCCATCGAAACTTTCTAGATTTTCACATAATCCTGTCCGTCTTGATCGCCCGCAACTTTTGACACCACTCGCGGCGCGATCGGAGCGAAAAATTTGACTATTTTTGAAAATACCTAAATTTCATATAACGTTAAAGTCCACCTAAGCGTGTACAACACGAAATATAAACATCGATATCTTCGCGAAATATTGATATTTTTATCTAGTTTCTTTGGCCAACATTACAAATTTTTCAATATCTCTGCGACTGTTGCCAAATAATATCACCACTTGATACTGAAAATAAATATTTTCATAGAAAAAATTTGAAAATTTTTGGTTTTTATCAAAAATTTCACTTACCTTGTATTCCGGCTGTCAGAGTTTTCACGTCGATCAGGTGCAGCACGGCGAGGCGCGTCCTCCGGTACCATCCGCACTGCCACTCGTTCACCGAAACCTGAAAAAATCAAAATTTAATCATCAAATTTCATTAAAAACACACATTTTTCCAAATTTTCACCAAATTTTCCATCGAAACTTTCTAGATTTTCACATAATCCTGTCCGTCTTGATCGCCCGCAACTTTTGACACCACTCGCGGCGCGATCGGAGCGAAAAATTTGACTATTTTTGAAAATACCTAAATTTCATATAACGTTAAAGTCCACCTAAGCGTGTACAACACGAAATATAAACATCGATATCTTCGCGAAATATTGATATTTTTATCTAGTTTCTTTGGCCAACATTACAAATTTTTCAATATCTCTGCGACTGTTGCCAAATAATATCACCACTTGATACTGAAAATAAATATTTTCATAGAAAAAATTTGAAAATTTTTGGTTTTTATCAAAAATTTCACTTACCTTGTATTCCGGCTGTCAGAGTTTTCACGTCGATCAGGTGCAGCACGGCGAGGCGCGTCCTCCGGTACCATCCGCACTGCCACTCGTTCACCGAAACCTGAAAAAATCAAAATTTAATCATCAAATTTCATTAAAAACACACATTTTTCCAAATTTTCACCAAATTTTCCATCGAAACTTTCTAGATTTTCACATAATCCTGTCCGTCTTGATCGCCCGCAACTTTTGACACCACTCGCGGCGCGATCGGAGCGAAAAATTTGACTATTTTTGAAAATACCTAAATTTCATATAACGTTAAAGTCCACCTAAGCGTGTACAACACGAAATATAAACATCGATATCTTCGCGAAATATTGATATTTTTATCTAGTTTCTTTGGCCAACATTACAAATTTTTCAATATCTCTGCGACTGTTGCCAAATAATATCACCACTTGATACTGAAAATAAATATTTTCATAGAAAAAATTTGAAAATTTTTGGTTTTTATCAAAAATTTCACTTACCTTGTATTCCGGCTGTCAGAGTTTTCACGTCGATCAGGTGCAGCACGGCGAGGCGCGTCCTCCGGTACCATCCGCACTGCCACTCGTTCACCGAAACCTGAAAAAATCAAAATTTAATCATCAAATTTCATTAAAAACACACATTTTTCCAAATTTTCACCAAATTTTCCATCGAAACTTTCTAGATTTTCACATAATCCTGTCCGTCTTGATCGCCCGCAACTTTTGACACCACTCGCGGCGCGATCGGAGCGAAAAATTTGACTATTTTTGAAAATACCTAAATTTCATATAACGTTAAAGTCCACCTAAGCGTGTACAACACGAAATATAAACATCGATATCTTCGCGAAATATTGATATTTTTATCTAGTTTCTTTGGCCAACATTACAAATTTTTCAATATCTCTGCGACTGTTGCCAAATAATATCACCACTTGATACTGAAAATAAATATTTTCATAGAAAAAATTTGAAAATTTTTGGTTTTTATCAAAAATTTCACTTACCTTGTATTCCGGCTGTCAGAGTTTTCACGTCGATCAGGTGCAGCACGGCGAGGCGCGTCCTCCGGTACCATCCGCACTGCCACTCGTTCACCGAAACCTGAAAAAAATCAAAATTTAATCATCAAATTTCATTAAAAACACACATTTTTCCAAATTTTCACCAAATTTTCCATCGAAACTTTCTAGATTTTCACATAATCCTGTCCGTCTTGATCGCCCGCAACTTTTGACACCACTCGCGGCGCGATCGGAGCGAAAAATTTGACTATTTTTGAAAATACCTAAATTTCATATAACGTTAAAGTCCACCTAAGCGTGTACAACACGAAATATAAACATCGATATCTTCGCGAAATATTGATATTTTTATCTAGTTTCTTTGGCCAACATTACAAATTTTTCAATATCTCTGCGACTGTTGCCAAATAATATCACCACTTGATACTGAAAATAAATATTTTCATAGAAAAAATTTGAAAATTTTTGGTTTTTATCAAAAATTTCACTTACCTTGTATTCCGGCTGTCAGAGTTTTCACGTCGATCAGGTGCAGCACGGCGAGGCGCGTCCTCCGGTACCATCCGCACTGCCACTCGTTCACCGAAACCTGAAAAAATCAAAATTTAATCATCAAATTTCATTAAAAACACACATTTTTCCAAATTTTCACCAAATTTTCCATCGAAACTTTCTAGATTTTCACATAATCCTGTCCGTCTTGATCGCCCGCAACTTTTGACACCACTCGCGGCGCGATCGGAGCGAAAAATTTGACTATTTTTGAAAATACCTAAATTTCATATAACGTTAAAGTCCACCTAAGCGTGTACAACACGAAATATAAACATCGATATCTTCGCGAAATATTGATATTTTTATCTAGTTTCTTTGGCCAACATTACAAATTTTTCAATATCTCTGCGACTGTTGCCAAATAATATCACCACTTGATACTGAAAATAAATATTTTCATAGAAAAAATTTGAAAATTTTTGGTTTTTATCAAAAATTTCACTTACCTTGTATTCCGGCTGTCAGAGTTTTCACGTCGATCAGGTGCAGCACGGCGAGGCGCGTCCTCCGGTACCATCCGCACTGCCACTCGTTCACCGAAACCTGAAAAAATCAAAATTTAATCATCAAATTTCATTAAAAACACACATTTTTCCAAATTTTCACCAAATTTTCCATCGAAACTTTCTAGATTTTCACATAATCCTGTCCGTCTTGATCGCCCGCAACTTTTGACACCACTCGCGGCGCGATCGGAGCGAAAAATTTGACTATTTTTGAAAATACCTAAATTTCATATAACGTTAAAGTCCACCTAAGCGTGTACAACACGAAATATAAACATCGATATCTTCGCGAAATATTGATATTTTTATCTAGTTTCTTTGGCCAACATTACAAATTTTTCAATATCTCTGCGACTGTTGCCAAATAATATCACCACTTGATACTGAAAATAAATATTTTCATAGAAAAAATTTGAAAATTTTTGGTTTTTATCAAAAATTTCACTTACCTTGTATTCCGGCTGTCAGAGTTTTCACGTCGATCAGGTGCAGCACGGCGAGGCGCGTCCTCCGGTACCATCCGCACTGCCACTCGTTCACCGAAACCTGAAAAAATCAAAATTTAATCATCAAATTTCATTAAAAACACACATTTTTCCAAATTTTCACCAAATTTTCCATCGAAACTTTCTAGATTTTCACATAATCCTGTCCGTCTTGATCGCCCGCAACTTTTGACACCACTCGCGGCGCGATCGGAGCGAAAAATTTGACTATTTTTGAAAATACCTAAATTTCATATAACGTTAAAGTCCACCTAAGCGTGTACAACACGAAATATAAACATCGATATCTTCGCGAAATATTGATATTTTTATCTAGTTTCTTTGGCCAACATTACAAATTTTTCAATATCTCTGCGACTGTTGCCAAATAATATCACCACTTGATACTGAAAATAAATATTTTCATAGAAAAAATTTGAAAATTTTTGGTTTTTATCAAAAATTTCACTTACCTTGTATTCCGGCTGTCAGAGTTTTCACGTCGATCAGGTGCAGCACGGCGAGGCGCGTCCTCCGGTACCATCCGCACTGCCACTCGTTCACCGAAACCTGAAAAAATCAAAATTTAATCATCAAATTTCATTAAAAACACACATTTTTCCAAATTTTCACCAAATTTTCCATCGAAACTTTCTAGATTTTCACATAATCCTGTCCGTCTTGATCGCCCGCAACTTTTGACACCACTCGCGGCGCGATCGGAGCGAAAAATTTGACTATTTTTGAAAATACCTAAATTTCATATAACGTTAAAGTCCACCTAAGCGTGTACAACACGAAATATAAACATCGATATCTTCGCGAAATATTGATATTTTTATCTAGTTTCTTTGGCCAACATTACAAATTTTTCAATATCTCTGCGACTGTTGCCAAATAATATCACCACTTGATACTGAAAATAAATATTTTCATAGAAAAAATTTGAAAATTTTTGGTTTTTATCAAAAATTTCACTTACCTTGTATTCCGGCTGTCAGAGTTTTCACGTCGATCAGGTGCAGCACGGCGAGGCGCGTCCTCCGGTACCATCCGCACTGCCACTCGTTCACCGAAACCTGAAAAAATCAAAATTTAATCATCAAATTTCATTAAAAACACACATTTTTCCAAATTTTCACCAAATTTTCCATCGAAACTTTCTAGATTTTCACATAATCCTGTCCGTCTTGATCGCCCGCAACTTTTGACACCACTCGCGGCGCGATCGGAGCGAAAAATTTGACTATTTTTGAAAATACCTAAATTTCATATAACGTTAAAGTCCACCTAAGCGTGTACAACACGAAATATAAACATCGATATCTTCGCGAAATATTGATATTTTTATCTAGTTTCTTTGGCCAACATTACAAATTTTTCAATATCTCTGCGACTGTTGCCAAATAATATCACCACTTGATACTGAAAATAAATATTTTCATAGAAAAAATTTGAAAATTTTTGGTTTTTATCAAAAATTTCACTTACCTTGTATTCCGGCTGTCAGAGTTTTCACGTCGATCAGGTGCAGCACGGCGAGGCGCGTCCTCCGGTACCATCCGCACTGCCACTCGTTCACCGAAACCTGAAAAAATCAAAATTTAATCATCAAATTTCATTAAAAACACACATTTTTCCAAATTTTCACCAAATTTTCCATCGAAACTTTCTAGATTTTCACATAATCCTGTCCGTCTTGATCGCCCGCAACTTTTGACACCACTCGCGGCGCGATCGGAGCGAAAAATTTGACTATTTTTGAAAATACCTAAATTTCATATAACGTTAAAGTCCACCTAAGCGTGTACAACACGAAATATAAACATCGATATCTTCGCGAAATATTGATATTTTTATCTAGTTTCTTTGGCCAACATTACAAATTTTTCAATATCTCTGCGACTGTTGCCAAATAATATCACCACTTGATACTGAAAATAAATATTTTCATAGAAAAAATTTGAAAATTTTTGGTTTTTATCAAAAATTTCACTTACCTTGTATTCCGGCTGTCAGAGTTTTCACGTCGATCAGGTGCAGCACGGCGAGGCGCGTCCTCCGGTACCATCCGCACTGCCACTCGTTCACCGAAACCTGAAAAAATCAAAATTTAATCATCAAATTTCATTAAAAACACACATTTTTCCAAATTTTCACCAAATTTTCCATCGAAACTTTCTAGATTTTCACATAATCCTGTCCGTCTTGATCGCCCGCAACTTTTGACACCACTCGCGGCGCGATCGGAGCGAAAAATTTGACTATTTTTGAAAATACCTAAATTTCATATAACGTTAAAGTCCACCTAAGCGTGTACAACACGAAATATAAACATCGATATCTTCGCGAAATATTGATATTTTTATCTAGTTTCTTTGGCCAACATTACAAATTTTTCAATATCTCTGCGACTGTTGCCAAATAATATCACCACTTGATACTGAAAATAAATATTTTCATAGAAAAAATTTGAAAATTTTTGGTTTTTATCAAAAATTTCACTTACCTTGTATTCCGGCTGTCAGAGTTTTCACGTCGATCAGGTGCAGCACGGCGAGGCGCGTCCTCCGGTACCATCCGCACTGCCACTCGTTCACCGAAACCTGAAAAAATCAAAATTTAATCATCAAATTTCATTAAAAACACACATTTTTCCAAATTTTCACCAAATTTTCCATCGAAACTTTCTAGATTTTCACATAATCCTGTCCGTCTTGATCGCCCGCAACTTTTGACACCACTCGCGGCGCGATCGGAGCGAAAAATTTGACTATTTTTGAAAATACCTAAATTTCATATAACGTTAAAGTCCACCTAAGCGTGTACAACACGAAATATAAACATCGATATCTTCGCGAAATATTGATATTTTTATCTAGTTTCTTTGGCCAACATTACAAATTTTTCAATATCTCTGCGACTGTTGCCAAATAATATCACCACTTGATACTGAAAATAAATATTTTCATAGAAAAAATTTGAAAATTTTTGGTTTTTATCAAAAATTTCACTTACCTTGTATTCCGGCTGTCAGAGTTTTCACGTCGATCAGGTGCAGCACGGCGAGGCGCGTCCTCCGGTACCATCCGCACTGCCACTCGTTCACCGAAACCTGAAAAAATCAAAATTTAATCATCAAATTTCATTAAAAACACACATTTTTCCAAATTTTCACCAAATTTTCCATCGAAACTTTCTAGATTTTCACATAATCCTGTCCGTCTTGATCGCCCGCAACTTTTGACACCACTCGCGGCGCGATCGGAGCGAAAAATTTGACTATTTTTGAAAATACCTAAATTTCATATAACGTTAAAGTCCACCTAAGCGTGTACAACACGAAATATAAACATCGATATCTTCGCGAAATATTGATATTTTTATCTAGTTTCTTTGGCCAACATTACAAATTTTTCAATATCTCTGCGACTGTTGCCAAATAATATCACCACTTGATACTGAAAATAAATATTTTCATAGAAAAAATTTGAAAATTTTTGGTTTTTATCAAAAATTTCACTTACCTTGTATTCCGGCTGTCAGAGTTTTCACGTCGATCAGGTGCAGCACGGCGAGGCGCGTCCTCCGGTACCATCCGCACTGCCACTCGTTCACCGAAACCTGAAAAAATCAAAATTTAATCATCAAATTTCATTAAAAACACACATTTTTCCAAATTTTCACCAAATTTTCCATCGAAACTTTCTAGATTTTCACATAATCCTGTCCGTCTTGATCGCCCGCAACTTTTGACACCACTCGCGGCGCGATCGGAGCGAAAAATTTGACTATTTTTGAAAATACCTAAATTTCATATAACGTTAAAGTCCACCTAAGCGTGTACAACACGAAATATAAACATCGATATCTTCGCGAAATATTGATATTTTTATCTAGTTTCTTTGGCCAACATTACAAATTTTTCAATATCTCTGCGACTGTTGCCAAATAATATCACCACTTGATACTGAAAATAAATATTTTCATAGAAAAAATTTGAAAATTTTTGGTTTTTATCAAAAATTTCACTTACCTTGTATTCCGGCTGTCAGAGTTTTCACGTCGATCAGGTGCAGCACGGCGAGGCGCGTCCTCCGGTACCATCCGCACTGCCACTCGTTCACCGAAACCTGAAAAAATCAAAATTTAATCATCAAATTTCATTAAAAACACACATTTTTCCAAATTTTCACCAAATTTTCCATCGAAACTTTCTAGATTTTCACATAATCCTGTCCGTCTTGATCGCCCGCAACTTTTGACACCACTCGCGGCGCGATCGGAGCGAAAAATTTGACTATTTTTGAAAATACCTAAATTTCATATAACGTTAAAGTCCACCTAAGCGTGTACAACACGAAATATAAACATCGATATCTTCGCGAAATATTGATATTTTTATCTAGTTTCTTTGGCCAACATTACAAATTTTTCAATATCTCTGCGACTGTTGCCAAATAATATCACCACTTGATACTGAAAATAAATATTTTCATAGAAAAAATTTGAAAATTTTTGGTTTTTATCAAAAATTTCACTTACCTTGTATTCCGGCTGTCAGAGTTTTCACGTCGATCAGGTGCAGCACGGCGAGGCGCGTCCTCCGGTACCATCCGCACTGCCACTCGTTCACCGAAACCTGAAAAAATCAAAATTTAATCATCAAATTTCATTAAAAACACACATTTTTCCAAATTTTCACCAAATTTTCCATCGAAACTTTCTAGATTTTCACATAATCCTGTCCGTCTTGATCGCCCGCAACTTTTGACACCACTCGCGGCGCGATCGGAGCGAAAAATTTGACTATTTTTGAAAATACCTAAATTTCATATAACGTTAAAGTCCACCTAAGCGTGTACAACACGAAATATAAACATCGATATCTTCGCGAAATATTGATATTTTTATCTAGTTTCTTTGGCCAACATTACAAATTTTTCAATATCTCTGCGACTGTTGCCAAATAATATCACCACTTGATACTGAAAATAAATATTTTCATAGAAAAAATTTGAAAATTTTTGGTTTTTATCAAAAATTTCACTTACCTTGTATTCCGGCTGTCAGAGTTTTCACGTCGATCAGGTGCAGCACGGCGAGGCGCGTCCTCCGGTACCATCCGCACTGCCACTCGTTCACCGAAACCTGAAAAAATCAAAATTTAATCATCAAATTTCATTAAAAACACACATTTTTCCAAATTTTCACCAAATTTTCCATCGAAACTTTCTAGATTTTCACATAATCCTGTCCGTCTTGATCGCCCGCAACTTTTGACACCACTCGCGGCGCGATCGGAGCGAAAAATTTGACTATTTTTGAAAATACCTAAATTTCATATAACGTTAAAGTCCACCTAAGCGTGTACAACACGAAATATAAACATCGATATCTTCGCGAAATATTGATATTTTTATCTAGTTTCTTTGGCCAACATTACAAATTTTTCAATATCTCTGCGACTGTTGCCAAATAATATCACCACTTGATACTGAAAATAAATATTTTCATAGAAAAAATTTGAAAATTTTTGGTTTTTATCAAAAATTTCACTTACCTTGTATTCCGGCTGTCAGAGTTTTCACGTCGATCAGGTGCAGCACGGCGAGGCGCGTCCTCCGGTACCATCCGCAC